>OY740765.1:128778244-129070536 GCA_963513935.1 Aphrophora alni | reverse complement strand
TAGTTTAATGCTGTTGATTTTCTAGTGGAAGTCATCATTTTTGTTGCGCAACATGAAAAACTGGTATGCGGTTTTAGCACTATTGATTTCCATGTTGTTCTTAGAAGCCTATTTCCTTAAAAGATCCAAGGTTTCATTCATTCTCTGTTCCAAGATTGTGTGCTTTTTTTTTTCTTTTTTTTTTTTTTTTTTTTTTTTGGAGGTCTGTATGACCACATCATTGGCAAACATTCCTATCCTGACGCTTTTGTCTTTTATGTTTTTTGGGAAATCATTTGTATAGATGTTGAAGAGAATGGGACTTGTTATTGATATCTTTGGCAATCCTACTTTTGTGTTTAGAAGAGGTTTCTCCATATCTAACTTTGGCCATCTTTGATCCTTTAAGCTTGTTAACCAGGATAGCGTTTTCCACTATACATTTAGGATGCTAAGTTTTTCAATGAGTTTTTTCTCCAGATGAAGTCAAATGCTCTGCTGAAATCCACAAAGATTGTTAACACACTTTCTTAGCGATTGAATGATGCTTTGATCTTTTCGGTGATTGTTTGTTGATCTATTTTGGCAAAAGACTTCTTGTATCTCTACGAGCAATTTGTGATTTTCTAAGTACCAACTCAATCTGGATGTGATCATCCTCTTTTGGATAATTGATATTTTGGATGTCAATGTTATGGGTCCGTATGAGCTAAAAGTACCAGGTTTTCCAAGTTTTAACATAGGAATAATTGTGGAATGGCTCTTTCATCAGGTTGATTTTCTTTGGAGTTGCTGAACTTATTATAGATTAACAGTGGTATCTTGAGAGCTTTTGGTTGTAGGTTTGTATGAATTGTACAACTATGTTGTTTGGACCGGGCTGTTTTCCCCTCTTAGTGTTTTTAATTGTCTCTGTCAGTTCTTCCTCAGTGAAGTCACTGTTGAAAATATCTATGATATTCCTATTATTACTTGTCCCTGCTGCTGAATCTTTTATTTGAGGTGGGTTTCCCGCTTTTTGATGCTCTTGTGTAATTTATTACAGAAGTGGGCATTTCAATGGTCAGCTATTTTCCTATCATTAGTGATCGTCCTATTTTTACTGTGAATGGTTAACTCTTGCTTTGTGTTTATTGAAGTGAAAACTTCCTTTGGCACGTTTTTGCTGAGAAGTGAACGTAAGTGAACCATCACGCTTGGGTCGGTTATGCTGAATCGGATTTACTCGGCTCCAGTTGACAAAAAGCACGCTCTTGTTGGTGATGCACTGAATTGTCTATACTTGGCACAAGTTGTCATCAGTCACATTTACTGTCCGACAAGAAGTGCATCGTTCCAATGTTATTGTATATGATCAGTGTAATATTTAAAGTGTTTACAATTTGTGCTGCATTTTACTAATAGTGAAAAATTTATTTTTAGATATTTAAATAAATTTGGATCTAAAGTATTTATAACATATTTCAACTTCCGTAAACCTATTGTTTCATTCTTAGAATATAATTAATTGACAAATACGATTGTATATCTTGTACCTAATATCACTTTATGAGAACAGACATAAGAATAAATAATTATATATATGACAATAATAATATCACCTTGTTTTTGATTCACCAAACTAATCCGCATATAACATAAATGTAATTATATATATATATATATATATATATATATATATATATATATATATACAGTATATAAAAATTGGAAAATTAGAAGTTTTCATTTCTATCATGTGGTCATAAGCACACACCTAGATTTTTTGTAATTAAGTTAGTTCTCTTCTCCATCTGTTCTGTAGTTTAAGTGTTATATAAATTAGTTTTAGGAGTCACACTTTGCCTTCAATATTTGATGCTTCATTTGAATAATAAACTTATCCGTACTAAACTTACAATATGTACACAATAAAATCAAAATTAATTTAACATGATTACTTCACATAACACATATGAAACTAAAAATGAACCTCATAAATGCTATAATACATACAAAGGACGTTACAATTGCAAGCATACATACAGTGGATTAGTAAAGGTAAATTGTGTGTTTTCTAGGCCTAAAAGGGGTCCGAGGCTACTCAGCCTCGTGTCACTGTGATCTAAAAGGATCTTTTGTGACTACCCAGCTAAGTTTAGATCCAGTAAAGACTTAAGCTTCCTATGAAACCTAAAATGGTTGTGGGGGACATGACTGTTACCTTTACAACGGTGGGGAATATAATGCTGAGGTAAAGTAGCCTTTTATAGGGCAGTTGTTCACACTCAACCAACCTGTGTTCAGCCATTTCTCTATGTATTAGACAAAAGCGGCATGCTTCTACTGCAACCTTTCCCATGTATTTGAGATGATAATTCACTTAGGCCAATTATCAACCTAACCTCCCTTCTGCTAAGTTCTAATAATTATAGTCTTTGTTTTAGAGAAGGCTATGAATTTTTGGTTTGTCTTAGATCTGGGTATTTGGTCCAATACTTTGTCTTGTTCTTGTTCCCAGGCTTCCATTATGTTGTGAAGATACATTCTAGGGATGGTAAAGAATGACTCAGGCCCGAAAAAGTCTGTCTCTGCATCCTCCTAGGCAAGGCGATCCACTTCTTCATTGCCTGGTATTCTTTCGTGTCCTGGTACCCATAGCAACGGAACTTTTTTGTTTGTTGTCAGTTGATTGATTATTTTTAGACATTTCCAGACCAGTCTTGACTCAAAAGTGTATGAACTTAGAGCCTTAAGAGCTGCCTGTCCGGCAAGATGTACATCTTTGTGCCTTTGATACTTTTTAAATATTCACTCTAGCGTACAACTATAGTGAGTGTATCTCACCTTGAAAAATGGATGGAGTTTTTCTTAGGTGTTTACGAAGTTAAAGTTTCGGCCTTTTATCCCCACTCCTACCTTTTCCTTTAATTCTGGATCCATCCGTATACCATTGGAAGGATCCTTCATCCAAACCTGTCGGTATGAGAAAAAGGTCTTGAAATTCTTTTCAAAAGTTATCGTCCTAATCATTTTGTTTGTAACTGTTATGGTCAACTGAGTGGTTTCCTGTTCTTGCAGGTTTTTCAGTTTGTCCCATTACTCTTGGGATTTTGTTTGTCCCTCACTGCCTGAGAGTGACACTGCATGCACACTTCTTCACCTGTAGGTTCAAAGAGAAGAAATCCAGTGCCTCCTCCAGGACTGCGGTTGGACAGATAACCATTGCACCTGTAATTCCTATACAAGGCTGGCTTTGATGCTTTTGTAGCTTTATCATTGTATATTTTCCCTCAGTTTTTGACCACCATATTTCCAAAGATATATGGGTTTAAATATGGTCAGATATGACCAGTAGACTATCTGTGGTTTAAGTCCCCAAGTTTTACCATAAAGGTGTCTGTGTGACCATATAGCCATGCTCAACTCTTTTGATAGTTTTTTTTAATATATTGGTTCTAGGTGAGTCTTTGATCCAGAACTACACTCAGATATTTTGTTATCAGTTATATTGTTGGAAGGACTTATTTCCACATCACCCAACATTAAAGGCCGAAGAGTGAATGAACTTCTTTCTCCTTGTGAATAAAACAATGGCTGTCTTTCAAGGGTTGATGCTAAGACCCTCTTTTTGACATCATTCCCAAACCAACAGAAGAGCACTCTGCATGAGGTCAGATACAGTCTGATTATACTTTCCTTTAACGATGATCACCAGTTCACCAACATATGTTATTGTCTCCAAACCGATAGTCTCCAGTATCCTAAGTAGTTCATCCATCATCAGTGTCCACAAGGGAGAAAATAGTGCCTCTCCATGGTGGCACTACTGACATTGATTTGAACTCACCGTCCAAATAGGCTGTTATCTCCCTACTTACTAACATAGATCTAATCTATCTAACCAGCAAGGGTTCTATCTTCTTCTCCCTAGAAACCCTTTCAACAGAGTTGTAGGAGGTATTGTGAAAAGTGCTTCCAATATCCAGAAAGGCACTAGTGCTACACCCTTACCTTCTATTGTTTTATCAACCTCCAGAACAACATGTTGTAAAGTATTGATTTGTCTACTTGATAGGCATACTGAGCATTGTCAAGGGTTTCACTCCATATGTGCTTATCTAAGATTTTGTTTCCATTGTTTTAAAAGAGAAGGATGTCAGGCTAATTGATCTGTATGACGTAGGGTGTGCTGTGTCTCTCCTGTCCGCCTTTGGTATAAAACCACCTTCACTTTTTTCCATATTTTTGGAATATATGAAAGGGAATAATTAGCTATAAACAATGATACCAGTGAGGGTAGTAGCTCCTCCAAGCCCTGCTGCAGTAGGGTTGGAAAAACTCCATCTCCACCTGGTGATTTGTATGGTTTGTGGTTCCCCACTTTCCATCTAACCTTGTTTTCATTGAAGATCCTAGATGTTATCATCCTTCTCCAGGTAAGGGAACGAGGCACAAAGCAATCTTCAATTGTGGTTTGTGTGGGATTGAATAGAGTAGAGCCGAGGAAGTGAGTCTCTAACAATAGACTTAAAGTTTCCACCACACTCTATATATACATGTCTCCTTCTTTCTTTAAGAAGCCTATAGGGGTTTTGCTTAAGACCTTCTGTAGTCAAGCTGGTGTTGGGAGACTGCGTATCCTTTCACAGAAAGTCTTCCATGTCCTTCTTTTAGAGTTTCTCAACTTCCTATTATATTCTATGAGGGTTGCCTTAAAGCCCCCCTCCAATTCCCATTAAGCTTTGCCCTGTAAAGAATTTTTGTACAACAGTTCTTAAATTGGATAGCTTTTTGTTCCAAACGCCTCATTCCCCAATTAGACAATTACTTTCATAGGAATTGACAATTGTTGCTCGTAGAGTTTCAGTTGCTCTTTCCAGTTCCGTTTCCATTTCTGATGGGCTTTTAACTTCCATCAACTCAGACTGTAGGTGTACTTTATATTAGTCCCAATCAGTATATTTTGGGATCTGGTATCTTAATAACTGAGCCCGAGTTGTTTTTATATTAAACTTAATGTACATATGTTAAGATAGTGTTGGTTCATCTGATACATGCCAATTGAGAATATTGTCCCCCAGACTAGGACTAAGATTCAGGTCTGTCCGACCTCTACATCCTGCTTTATTGAAGGTAGGTTTGTCCCCCCTGTTACTTATCTCTATATTATTAGCGTAAAGATAATTAAGAAAGTACTCACCTCTTCGGCTAGTCCTCACTCTTCCTCAAATGGTGTGGTGTAAGTTGGAGCCACATCCAATGACAAAGTGTTTTCCAACTACTTTTACAATAGCTAATGAGTTTAGCTATATCATCTGTTGGAGATGTATTGGACTCACCAAGAAAATAAGCTGAGGCTATTATAATCTCCTATTCCCTTTTGTTAGTCTTTATTTTGGCTAGCCCAGTGACCACATTTTGTATTAGAAACTGTTGAATAGAAAGAAAATTGACATTATTATTAAGCAATATAGCTGCCCTCTGTCTTTCTACAGTTTTATTGTAAATTAACTTAACATGGGTGGGTTGGAAGACCTCTGATGTTTCCTCCGTTGACTCATGGCTTTTGAATTAGAGCTATATCCTCTGTACATTCAATAAATCTCTTGCCGAGGACAGCTGAAGCTGACCTGGCATGATGACATTTAGTTCTTGTTATCAGGGACTGATTGATCTCTGATGTAGGAGTGTCCATCTTCAGCTTGGTCTGTATCGGTCCACTTCTTTTGCCTTTTTCTGACGAGATCTTTTTACCATAATTTTTCTTGGTGGCCCCTTTGGTCTTTGTTCCTTTGGAAGGAAGGATCTTCTAGATCCTGCACCCTGTTAAGCATATTCCTTTATTAGGCCTGGGTTCTTAGATATATTTAAAAACACAAGTTCAGTTTTTCTATTTCTTTATTCTCTCTAGCTTTATACAATATAAAGTTTAATTGCTTAATAATCTATGGCTCTATTCTTATGTGAGCCTAATCAAATACAACTTCTAACATTAATACAACAAATTTAATATTGCGGAAATAAACGCTAATACAACATTAAATAAACTAATATAAACATAATTTTAATGAAAAGCACAAACTCAAGATTAATTACTTAAACCCAGAATGGTTCCAACTATTATTACTTGAATTAATTTTACTTTAATAATTGATTACAAGATTCTCTATACAACAAACTTTGCTCACCCTAGTGAATATTTTAATCTGCCAATCTTCCTATGCTTCTTCCTCTCTAGGCTGATGTCCTTACTTGCCAAAAATGCCTTGGCTGTCCTCTGGCACCACAGACGCAACTAATCCCCTCTGATATCAAATGATCCCTACTCCTTGTCAGTTGCTTATATAGGTTTGGCCAAATGTGGTGCTCTACTGTCGATGCAAGGCAAGGATTTCAACACTTTTTTACATTTTTTCATAATAATTGTTCATTGTGATTTTCATACGACCATATATTACTTTACATATATTAATTTTATAATTTATATACATTTATTAAATACATTCTTGACAAACACTCCTATTCCTTGGATAGACTGGCAGAGACTGTGATGTGTACTTTTGGACGGAACTATTGGAGAATGGTCTCATTCTAGTCTTCTTCACTCTTAGGGAAGTATAGCGTCACAACCTGTGCACAAGGAATCTCTCCTTTCGACACAGGTTTTGAGAGCAGCATTTTCCCATGGTTTTATTTTGCTGGCTATATTTGTGAGTCAGTTCGGAGTTTCTTCATTTGAGCAAATGAAGATAAAGAAATCCCGTCTTGGTATCACACCTAGGAACATGGGTTTGATCTTTTCCCTTTGCTCCAATACTTCTGCTAGAACCCCATTTTGCAACAATTTAAGTTGCCCCACTGTGACCAGAGTATCGGGGAAGTCTTCAGCTAGAAAGTCTATCCTTATCCTTGCCATCACTTGGCCAAAAGTTTGAATCGTTGGTTGTTCAGCTGAGCTGGGATCAGTTTTTGCATTAGGTCCATGGACTTCAGGGTGCCCTCTAGGCCTTTTTGTTGATTTGGACTCTGGTGTAGTCTCAGCAGATTGGATGCTTTTTCCTGGTGATTTGGAGATAGCTTCTGTCTGGCTTCTGCACATGCTTGTTTAGCACTGTAGCCCTGTTTTATCAGCCATTTTATCCTTTTCCTGACAGAACAGCGAATCTGCTAGCTTTTTTTTTTGCAATTGTGGAGGCTGCTTGTTCTTCTACTATTTCAGTATTATCTGGAGCAGATATGCTTTGTTGTGAGCCTTCGTCTGTTTCCATGAGAAGTTTATTCTCCAAATCCTCAGACGATTGATCAGCCTTTTGGATATGTGTTTCTTCTTTTATAGTTTTTTGTTTGTTTCATCCATCTAGTTCCCATGAGATGTGAGGAATTAAAAGTCTACTGAGGAAAAGCCACTGAGCAAGGCAACTTTAAACTAGAGGGTGCCTAGTATCCAGAGTCAGCATATTAATGGTCAGACTTCCTTCTGACCATGCATTCATTGGCATATGCTGTTCCACCTTGGATGGGTTAATAAACAGATTGTGAAAACAGATGGAGTCAAGAATAAATGAATGTCCACATGTCCTGAGCATCTTGGGATAGAAACAGAAGAGAGATAGGAAAATCAAAAGTGAAGCATCAGTTAAAGATTAGGTATACCGAGTATTTCTGGTAATAAGAAGGAATGAGGTAGGAGAAGGGTGAGTTAACCATTTATACTGATCGACACTTGGTCATCAGAGTCTCGTCTGCGATCACTGGTAGGCGAGGTTGGCAGTAGTATGGGAGAGGCTATTAGAGACGCATCCACATATCTTACACCACTTGTACTGTTGCTCTTAAGTCAGAAGTATATTAGTGTGCTGCAAGGAGAAAAAAAAAGTATTCACTTTTAAAACTAAGAAGAAAAAAAACTAACTAAACCTGCCATAGATATGATACACAGGCACAAGCATGCATAGTATATTTAATTTCTAGGAGAAGTTGTTATTGGTATATTTAATATATATATCTGATATTTATTATTTTCGTAAATTGTTTTCCTATGAGGACAAAATTGTAAGAACCAAAGAATTCATTTTGAATTACACAATTGTTTGTTTTACAGACAGATTATGATCCTCGATTGGAAGCATTTTGGAAAGTTGGTAATTTCTACCCTGACAATGAAACATATGAAAAGAGAAAGGAGGAGCTGGAGAAGCAAAGAGATGAGAGGAAGAAAAAAATATTAAAAACCAAAGATCCTAAAGAAATCATTCCAGAAGAATATGTAGAACATTGGATTCAATATTTTGGTGAACCATGCGTACAGTTGAGGCACATGTTGCCGCTAAGTCCTCTTGTACATGCTCCTTTGAAAGTAATTGATAGTGAGAAAACGTTGGATAAAGGGGATACAGTGGAAAAAGAGGAAGTTGTAGATAATACACAAGATCTAGTTTTGCCTATACCGAAGCATAGGTATGATCCTGGTTACTACGGTTTTCAACAAGAAAAACGACATGGGACAAACATTCCAGGTAAGAGGTAGGCCTGTTTATGAATAATTGTTCTATTTGTTGGTAATTTTATTTTTTATTTAATGTAAGTAATCTGTAGAGAGTTAGTGACATTTTTTAAGCTGCAAAGCTCATATTTGTTTTTATGGTTCATATTTTGAAAATTAATGTAAAATTATAATGTAGTCACTCAAGAATTATACCTAATATATTATGTCCTCAGGTAGTGAGTTTGGGTGTGGACATCCCAAAGAACCATGCTAGGCACCTTTCATCATTTAGTCTTGGGCTAGACCCTTTACTTTCATCTTTCTTATCAGGTCTCTCTTGACAAACTCTTAGAGTATTTAATATTGTTGATGTCATTACAGTATTAGAGGTCTAGGAGTCTTTACTTTAATTAAAAAAATTTCATGCTGAAGATTTCATTTCTCTGCTCCACCTCCGCCATATTGAATTCATCGCCCATAAGAATAATGCAAAACTTGAGAAGTTATACTGTTCTCGATTTTTATCTCAGAATTATCATTTAAGGATCATTTTAAATATTACATGAAGGCGGATGTTTCTATTTTTAAAATTGAGGATATATTTATTATTTTTTGAACAAAAATTGAACTCAATTATAAAATTTACCAAGAACACTAGTGAAACTTTGCAAAATTGCAAAAGTTTAGTCAATCTTAATCTTAGAAGACAATTCACAATTTCAAATCGATCCTTAACAAAGTTATACTGTTTGCCAAAACTCATAAAGAAGATAAGAAAATTGGCCTTATAGTGTCAGGAATTAACTCGCAAACTTATCTTATTTCAAAATGGTCAGTGCCACACCTTCAAAAACTGACTCCTTTGTTTGCCGCAAAGAAACTTATGAATTTGTGAAAACAGTGCAAAACATTGTATTAAGGTCTAGTGAATACCTAGTGTCATTCGATGTTGTGTCTCTTTTATCTTAGTGTTCCAGCAGTGACTGAAACTATAAATATGATAAAAGAGTGGTTAATTTTAACAGTTTAAGTAATAGTGAAGTCAGTGAATATTTATTACATATAAATTTATGTATGCATCAAAATAGTTTCCAGTTTAATAACAAGTTTTTTTACATTCCATATTGCCTTATGAATGCTTTAACTTAACAAGTTTTTGTTAAAAATGAAGGTACTGCTATATTCTTGGACCTAAATTTATAATTTCCTTGTTTTCAACAGTCACACCATGGCTTTATTTTTCATTGGTGGAATTCAAAGTTTGATCCATGATTCATTACTGTGCTGGGACTTAGTAGAAAAGAATGAAAAGAAGGTTGAGGGCAGTAAAGTTTTAATTGATGAAACATCGTAGGGTATGATAAAGCTAAAGTCAGTAATTTTTAATAAAAAAATTAAAACATTCCATAAAGTGTGGTAACGTTGCAGTGTTAGACACTAAAGTTATTCAACTTGAAGTTCCCAAGGAAATTAGCAAACTATACTGAAAACTCTGGGAACTGGTCTCTATGAACTCAAAGAGTTTCCAAGGTAAAATACACAATTGCAGAAAAGGAACGAAAAAGCCAGCGAATATTAACCTATGAAATAATAAAAAAAAATTGAAAACTCGTGACCAGTCTTTCATCAATCCAACCAGATGTAATAACAATGCTATTCCAAAATAAAATGTGTTATAATTCAAATTTTTAACATGTTTATGAATTTGGTTCAAGACTGTATTTCAATGGCAAGATAAGGCAAAAAACTAAGTATAAAATAAAGCAAAAGCTTAAAGTTTCAAATAATAATTAATAATATAAATGAGCTACAATTGTTTCGCCTTGCGGCATCATCGGGCAACTGATGATGCCGATGCCCGATGATAACAGTTGCCCGATGATAACAGTTGCCCGATGATGCCGCAAGGCGAAACAATTGTATCTCATTTATATTATTAATTATTATTTGAAACTTTGAGCTTTTGCTTTATTTTATCCTTGAATATGGAGTTTCAACAAGAAATATCTGCTATTACATTAAAGTTTTTTAAAAAACTAAGTGTTATGTGAAAATTCAGAAATTAAATCAATAATAATAAAGGTGAAATGTGTATGTCAAGTGAAACTGAAGAGTCCTACTAACGAAATCAGAGCAAATTTGTGAGTGGTCACTAATTTAAAACATTAATATAAGGGAGATATCATAGCTAAAATCACTAATTAATACTAAAACTAAAATTAAAATAAACTTAAAATCAAATTAAAGTCAATACAACAAATCAGATTCATAATAACTGAAATAATCTTTAAATTAACTATTTGTAACTAACACTAGGTTTTTAAAGTTCAAAATTCCTTGGGTATATATTAGTTGAAATAAGGATCTTACAATACCTTCCACGCAATTTTAAAGAAGCTAGAAAAAAAAAGTGAGTCAAAAATTTATGTTAATATCATATAGAAATTAAAACTGCATAGCTTTAAGTAATATGAAAATAATTCATTATGTTAGAGCAGTGTTTTTCAACCTGTGGGTCGCGACCCCCTGGGGGGGGGGTCACGAAGCCTCTGTAGGGGGGTTGCGAAAGGTCGAGAGAACTGAATTTCTATTTTTATAAGATTTGTAACAGTTAAATAAAAAGTCCATAAGAAGAGTTAAAATTATTATATTTAACGAAATTTCCATATAATCAATCATACAAGTCAGAAAAATGCTAGTTTAAAACAGGTTATTACAAAAAAATATTTAAAATGTGTTTAAATAGAAAATGACTACATCTGTGCTTGCTTATGTTAAATAGCAGCATTTTACAGAAATATAGACTATAAATAAGATATCCAATGGTTATTTATTTCAAAATGTATTATAAGTCTTAAGTTTCAGTTGAGTAAAGAAAAAGTGAAATTTTAATAGTGTTTTTAAATTATCACACAGAAATTTACCTACCAATTATACCTAACAACATATATATAAAAATTATCACATGCAAATGTTATGTAAAAGACAAATAATTATATAACAAGGACAAAAAAAAAAAAATTAATAACTTTTATCAATTAAAAAAATTCTGAAAATCGGTCCTGTCAGCACCGACCACACTCCCCATGTCACAAATTTGCACCACACTCACGCTGAATTAATAAAAAGTTAACAAAATGATACTCTTTATGTTATTTTTCCACAAACACATCAACAAAATATAAAATCTTCCAGTACTCCATCTTAATGTGAAGGTTGCGCTTGAGTTTGTTCAATTAATTTCTCCCATCGTGGATCCGTTTTTGCCACCTTAAGTATTAAATCGTCTTCCAAATGTAAGCGATTTCTTAGTTTACTTTTTATTTGAGCCATTGATGAAAATGCCAACTCGCACAAGTACGAGGTAGAAAATGGAATCAAACACTTCAAAGGCTCGGTTGTTAATTCCGGGTATACTGTTTTTCTTTTTAACCAAAAGGTATCCAAATTTTCAGACTTGAATTCCAAGTGTAACATCCCATCGGCAGATAATTCCAGCAGATTCTCTTTGAGCTTAGTTGCTAAATTTGCCTCATTTATAGCTGCATTTAAAAACGGATTTAAGATCCATCTTTGCCCAGTGTTATCCGATATCTCTTGCACTGAGAAGTAATAACACAATTCTTTCTTCAAATTATCTAACACCATTTTCATACCAGATATATATATGAGTTGATGTTTATTTCGCTTCCGACTTCTTCAATAAAAGACTGTGTCGACGAAAATGAATCAAAGTTGTTTTGATTTATAGATGATGACCACAATTCAATTTTTTTTATAAAGCCATTGGAGTTTGTCTTTTGCTGTAATCACGTTTTCATCCCGACCTTGAAGACTTTTATTCAAGTTATTTAAATGCTGAAATAAGTCAGAAATAAAAGCCAATTTCAGAAGGAATTCCGGGTCAGAAATAAATTCAGAGTAATGTGACTTGGCTTGCTGTAAATATACTAATAGTTCAGAGTGAAGTTCCATAACTCTGGTTAGTACTTTGCCTTTAGATAACCACCTAACCTCTGTATGGTAAAGCAAATTGCAGTGTTGTGCCCCCATATCTTCACAAATGACTCGAAACAATCGAGTCTGCAACGCTTTTCCTTTAATAGAATTTACAATGTTAATAATAGTATTTAGAACTTGACTGTATTCTTGTGGCAAGGTTTTGGATGCAAGAGCTTGGCGATGGAGAAATCAATGCATCCAAGAAGCGTTTGGCATCTGTTCTTTCAGTCTAGCAATAAATCCACTCTTCGCACCAGTCATGGCTTTTGCTCCGTCACTACAAATAGCGACGCATTTTTGTGCCCAATCGATATTCATATTTTGTGTAGCTTCAAGGAACAATTATGCAAGCACTGGCCTGTAGTATTTTTGGGAAGTGTCTTGCAAAATAGTATTTCTTCCATTAATATTTCATTGGATTCAAAACGCACAAAAGCTACAAACTGCTCACAACCCGCGATATCTGTTGATTCATCAAATTGCAAGGAAATAAAAGAACTTTTCTTCACTTTTTCTATAACTTGATCACGAACGTCAGTCGCCATATTGCTTATCCTGCGTTGAATGGTATTGTCAGACAGAGGTATACTTTTTAGCTTTTTGACCTCTTCCTTGCCAAACATGATCTCTGCTATATCTAAAGCCGCTGGTAAAATCAAATTTTCGGCAATACTGTGAGGTTTTCCTGCTTTAGCCACACGAAAAGCTATTCGATAACTAGCGAGCAATGCTTTTTCATTTAGGTTGGACATTTGTCCTATAGCAGTTTTTTGATGTTCAAGAGCTTTTAATTTTCTTCTAAGTTAATTGCGCTGATTGAAGATAGAGTGATCTACCATTTGTGTGAGTGAGACTATTTTTTGGAAACTAATCAGAAGGAATGTAGGATTTTCTACATTTCTTAAATATTAGTTATATCTAAATGTAACAAGTTGACTCCTTTAAGCATAATTTTCTGTACACATTGACATTTTCTAAATTCAAACGAAACAGTTTTCACATCGGTATATTTTTACCAACATAATTTTAGATTCTGAATTGAATTTTATCAATGGTATTCATTCGTATATAGAATTCCGATATCACAATTTTACCTTCTTCTGGTAGCATAGCATCATCATTTGTTCCATCTGCTTTGGTATCTTTCCAACGATACATCGCATCATCATCACTAGCTCGAATAAACATAATTGTTAATCCTCCTTTATAGATCAGAGTTTTCACATTATCGAAAAATCCCAAACCGAAATGTGCCAAGTCTCCAACGAGATAGAATTTATTTTTGCTTCCTTCAGAATCCGATATGAACTCACAGTTTCGTAGTGAATTCAATTCTGATCTCGATCCACTTCCTCTATCAAGCAGTTAAGTTTCCTTTCTTCTATTTTTGAAAATAGATATGGTACAAAATTGTTAACAAGTTTAATATTAGCGCCTTCAGGGAAATTTGTCTCATCAGATTTTTTTCAAAAATGATCCTGCAATGAAAATCTGTTATCTCGACATTGAATATGTGTCACCAAAATCAATCATAAATTCAATTTTTGTACATTGAAATTTAACGTGCTAGTTAGATAAAATGTCTTATATTCAGATCGAACAATATCATTCATATATTTTCTGTGTACACTTTCCATTTTCTACTCTCTTATATATAACAGATAAAATTACATATACTACTGCAACTACTACATCATATTAATAAAACGCCAAGTCTGTCTGTTTGATTTTCAACTAGAAAACTGTATAGGATAGGAACTTTAAATTTTGCACACTCATAGACCTTAGTGAGAAACTGCTAAAACCGAAGTTTCAAATGTATAAGTCAAGTGGTTCCTAAGATATTGGTTCCTGAAGTTTCAGAAATATCCATATTGAAAATATTTTGATATATAGGCTAGGAACTTGAAATTTTGCACAATCATAGACCTTAGTGAGAAACTGCTAAAACCGAAGTTTCAAGTATATAAGTCAAGTGGTTCCTGAGATATAGGTTCCTGAAATTTCAGAAATCTCCATATTGAAATTATTTTGATATATAAAAAGTAAATAAATAATTGTAAATAAAAAAACAAATGTATCAGCTGTTGGAAATTAAATACATTTAAGTGTGTTTAAACTCAGCCATTTTAATATGATTATTTTATCCTTACATTGTAAATGTTAGCAAGTTTTACTTAATTTTACGTGATATTTCTTTTTTGTTTTGTGCAAGATCTTATTTCATGTGCAAGATCTTATTTTACGGCTTGTCTTGAGATTGTTTAGATATTGTTTGATGCCTTTACATCCCAGTCTTATATTACCGAACGAGCTATACTTGCACCAACTAACGAAGACTGTGATCTCATCAATAACGAAGTCATGGAACTACTTCCTGGAGAAGAAAAAGTGTATTTTAGTTTTGACAAGGAATTCAGTGATGGTACAGAACAACTAAAGTATCCAACAGAGTTCTTAAATACACTTCAAATTAGCGGTCTTCCAAGTTATAAATTGGTGCTTAAGCAAGGTGCTTTGGTTATGTTGATTCGAAATTTGGATGCAAGTCGTGGACTTATTAATGGAACACGTTTGAGAGTTGAGATCATGCGTCAGAACCTTATTGATTGTGCGATTTTAACTGGAGCTACAGCAGGTGAACGAGTTTTTATTCCAAGAATAAAACTTTCTCCCTCAGACTCTTATATCCCAATAAGTTTCTCACATATTCAGTTTCCACTGATTTTGGCTTTTTCCCTGACCATCAACAAATCACAGGGTCAATCTTTGTCACGCATCACACTATTTTTGCCATGCCCTGTCTTCTCCCATGGTCAGCTTTATGTAGATCTCAGTCGATGTCATACGTTTTCAGGAGTGAAAATCTTTGTTCATTCAATTGAAGGACAGTCAATACAGCTGATGGTGAAATAATCATACGGAACGTCGTTTTTAGAGAATTATTATGAGTATTGATAAATACATTTATAAATATGAACCTTTATGTTTTAATAAACGGTTGAACCTATCACTGTTATATATTTTCTTAATTAGTTTGAACTACTGAAGTTAAATGAGTTTTAGACTCATTGTAATCAATCATGTGAAATGACATGATCAAATTTGAACATTTTTATAAATCAATTTCGCCTTAAGATTAATGAACTTTAAAAAAAATTTTACCCGTGGTAACATGGGTACGCGGGTCACTTTTATCATATAATTTAACAAACCATAACCTGTGATAGTATATGCTATCAATGGGTTACTCGAAACTCAGACCAGAAATATTTATTTTCTTTCAAGTTTGTTATTATTTTTATTTGTTTGCATCATTTATGGCACACATGGTGCAGCCATTTACTGTCGAACAAAAACCTTTGAGATAATAAATATAATACAACTAATAATATAATTGACCGAATAGTAACATATCTAAAACCCTTACCACTTTTTTGATGTTTCAGAATTAATGCAAATTGCTGGTCTCTAACTGCAATTTTATCTCTCCCACGATTATTATTTTTAATTGTTTGCGAGAAGGTTGAATCATTTCACCTGATTTCTTTTTAAACGCTGAACAAAGTTTAGATCTCTCAAGAAGGCAAATCAACGTTTATTTTCTGCTTCTTATAAAGAATTGAAATCATATCAAAATAATCAATCATCAATTACAATTTAGATTCTATATTTCTAGAATTTTAATTTTGGTTTAATATCCAATCCAAAAGTCTTTTAAATTTTCACAGCAGCAGCTGTAGTTGCACTCCAGAATTGTTCATTCAGATCGACATCTTTAGATATCAACCGTTCCCAAGCTTTATCTTGCACTACTTTATCTGATGACTTTATACCAAATGAAAAAGAGATATATAATGATCAGTTTGGTAGACAAAAGTTAGTACATAATTGGAGTAATGAGGAATTTAATCAAGATGAATTTAATGTATAGAATAAAGTCCTATAAAAAAAAAAAGATTATGAAACTTTATTAGTGGATTTTAATGTAACAGCAGATATTTCTTGTTGAAACTCCATATTCAAGGATTAAATAAAGCAATAAAGCTAAAGTTTCAAAATTATTTTAATAATGTAATGAGCTACAATTGTTTTGTCTTGCGGTATCCTCGGTTTTAGTTGCCCAATAATGCCGCAAGGCAAAACAATTGTAACTCATTACATTAGGTTTTAATTAGGAATTTAAGGAAATATTTCTAGAGTCTTAGGAAAGATTTCCAGGGTATATGTATCATTAACTTCTACCATTATAGGTTAGGTTAGGGTGAGAAAAAAATGTGATAGCGAGAAAAAAGCTGACTCAGAATCCATATTCCCTATACTATTTATGTATATATGTATGTTTATATAATTGTGTATTTCTTTAGGTTTAGGAGATTGCAATATTCTATTTTATATAGGCTATAGTAGTGTCCCTATATTTGGGTATGTGACATCTTTTTAAAAGAATTTAATATTTAAGAACCATCTAAAATATTGAACTATTGTTGCAATAATGTGTTATTAAAATGTGTTTATTTTCTCTTTACAATGACAGGATTCTGGCCAGGAGATCCAATTGAGTTTGGCCTATTGTCTTATCATACCAGAGGCCACTTATTAGGAAGACCTCCACACTTTGGTGATAAGGACACAAAAGAAACACTACATTCTCAAGGGATACTTGCAGGTTTTAGCTGGTTACTAGCTCAGGCTACCTATCAAGGTATGATATATGGAGTGGCTATTCTGGTCTATATCAATTTTATCCACTATTTTACTAATAGGTCTATTGTAAAAATTGATAGTTTGTAAATAATTACAGAAAATATAATATCTTGGAACAGCTTATGTGTTTTCGATGTTATGAAGTACACATCTTCATAGTTTCTCATAGATTGGATATAAAAATTTACTTTTCTGTAGGAAGCTGTTGTTTATTAAGAACACAACAGTGTAGTTATAACGTTTTGTACAATTAAATGTTGATTTGGATGTATAGAATATATGGCACAGTTATTTCTAGCACAAATCTGAATATTTTTAATAATAATCAATTTAGTAAATTCTAGTAAGTTAGATACGTATTGATGTTATTTTAATAAAATTTAGCAAAAGTCTTGAAATATATGGTAAATTAAAACAAAATTATAATTTATTCAAACAAAATAATAATAATGTAATGTCCCTTATTTCAACATATTGTAGCCTGATTATGATTTTAATTATTTATAAGCATATCCTGAGTAAATGCTACAAAAAACTTGACCTTCTCACCCTAACCATAATATCCTTTACATGAATATCAGGAGGTTGCTTATGATTCGCTAATAAATAAGACATCAATGTCATTAATTCTCCAATTTCATTACTTACAACGCCCCCGTTAGGCACAAAATTACCAGTTGGGGGTTAACTAAATCTAAGAGGGAGAACCGATATAAAACCCTATGTCAGGGGCGTACAGAGGCTCTTCTCTTTTTTTAATCTATAATTATGTAGTAATTTTGACAGTTGAGTGATAATAAAAAGTCTCTCTCTTTCCATGAAGTCTCTTTATAAGTGTTAAAGTGTTCTGTATTAAAACGTATCTCAGATCTCAAGTTTACTGTATTTAGTGTTGAATTAATTAAGTGAAAGTGTTTCACGTCCAAGATGTCAATCTGTAAGTAAAAACGTTAATACTGAATAAGTCATATTCTAATTATTTATGCCACTAAACCTATTCCCTCGCAAACAAGCGAAAATCTTTGTTTTAGCCATGGCCCAGCCATGACAATAATAGTAATACACAGGTTAATCTTGTCTCTTCACTTATTTAAAACATTAAGTCAGATAAATCCTATCTCAGCTAAGCTGTCGTGATTCGAGAAATCAAATCTGGTGGATCCCCAACATCCATAACTCTCACAAAGTAAAAAAGGCTTGTATACAAAAATCTTATATTAAAAAGTCTTCCATGGTAGAAGTCTTACAATTACTAATTTTGTTTTCATTATTTAATAAGGTTCCAATGAAGCTGAACTCGGGCACTCCTTGAAGTTTATATCAACTAATATTTTTATATTCTCCTCCTCTCCTTTCTTCATCTTCAGACACCATTATATATGGTTTTTTTCTGATTTACGCTTAGTCCAAACCAGTTTGTAAAGGAAATAATAGGAAAGGCCTAAGTGGTTCAGGACTGGAAGAAGCACAGTTAATGAGATATTCATAATGAGGCAGTTCCTAGAGAGATGCTATGATTATGGAGTTGAGCTGTTTGTACTCTTCATTAAGAAGTGTTGGACAATATAAATAGATTTTGTATGGATAGGAGACACAGGCTTTCTTGGAAAGTGGTCCTTGGTATTAATTAGTAGTACACAAGTAGAAAAACATAATAAAACATTAAAGTTTTGAAATATTTTGTAAACACGGTTTACCTTCTCAATCAGTAAGGAAAAAATAAACAGTGTTTAGGATATAATTCAGAACTTTAGTGTTTTGTTATGTTTTTCTATTTGTTTACTACTAGGTAATACTAAGTACCAGTTTTCAAAGTAAGCATGTGTCTCCTATACAAAATCTAAACATAATATGCTTTATTAAACTTTTATCTTATAGTATAAATATAGTAAGACTAACTAAAGTATTAGCGGAACTAGGCATTCTGAAGATCATAAGTCTGGTGGAGATTATGCTGAAAGATACATAAGTACAAAAAGAAAAGTAGTATTGGGGAATAAGAGGAGCCAGGTATTATTTCTGGTGTATGACAAGGGAATTTCTCTCTCTGCGACTCAACTTACACTTTACATGTAACCAGTAACTTAACCCTTAAACCGAAATACCGGTCCTACAGACCGTCAGGGAAATTTAGTTTGTAAATGTTGGCCGAACTGCTTTCACTAGAGGCGCCAGATGTCCGGTACCTTTCCCCCACTCTTCCCTCCGTCGATCAATACATTTTATGCTCAGTTTCACTGCAGCTGTCAAGCTAGTCATAGTGCGTGTTAAAAGTCTAGCGGTCTCTCAGACCGCTATTTCTCTTACACGCTAGATGTTTTAACGGTCCTAAATACCGATATTTCCGTTATAGACCTAAAAAGAGGTTGGAGTTGTTATATCTGTTTATAAATAGTGTAAATATAAACTGTTTGGCTGAATATAGTGTTTATTTTTTTATTATAACGTAATTTAATTCTTAGTGTATTTAAAAAATTTTTTTTTATTGTAGTGTAATATAATTCTTAGTGTTTATTTCTACATTTACAATGGAAAAACCACCCACTTCATCTACAAGTGGTGACCAAATATGTGGAATAAGTGACAGGGACTTTGATCAGAGGATCCAGAGACTATTGCATGATGAAGACGATGATACTTCCGATTCTGACAGTTCAGTAGTGGATGATTCCGATGAGGACCCGGATTATGTGCCTTCAGATGAAGAGATCATCAGCGATGATTCCAGTGATGATGAAGAGACACTTTTGGAGGATTATGCAGGTATTGCTACTGTAGATAATTATCGAGATTTACAATCCCAAGTTTTACATGGTAAGGACGGCTATGAATGAAGCATTGTTGAACCTCCAAGAAATCGGCGCACACCAGCACATAATATTATTAGAGGGCTATCTGGTCTTACTGCTGATGCCAGAGTATTAGGGGATAGACCAGCAAAAAAAGATGTATGGAAATTAATATTTACCGATAGCATGGTTGATACTATAGTAAGGGAAACTAATAGAAAATTAGCAGAGGTAAGAGAACGAATTAGTGCACAGACATCAAAGTATAATTACAACCTTGCGATGTAATAGAAGTAAGGGCCCTTCTGGGACTTTTCCTATACACCTCAATATTCAAATCTGGCCATGAAGATATGCAATCTCTTTTCAGTAAGGATCCTACTGGGCGTCCAATATTTTTGGCTACAATGTCATGTAAAAGGTTTGAAATTTTAATATCTTGTCTAAGATTTGACGATCCAACTACAAGGGAGCAGCGCAAAATAGAAGACAAGGCAGCAGCAATATCAGAATTGTTCAATCAACTAATATCTAATGGCAAGAAGTTGTTTTACCCAAAGTCCAATGTCACTGTAGACGAAATGCTTGTGCCTTTTAGGGGAAAATGCCCCTTCAAGCAGTAACCAATAAAGCCAGCTAAGTATGACAAAGATTTTTTTGCATGGCAGATTCAGGCATCTTCTATCTGTGTAATGCCTTTATATACACCGGAAATAACTCTTATGGGGTGGGTCTCACCAGAGAGGAACAAAAACTGCTAAAAAGTACCCAGACAGTAATATGATTGACAAAAGATATTGAAAGGTCGAATCGTAATGTAACCGCAGATAATTGGTTTTCCTCTGTCGAACTTGTCGACCTTTTGAGAACAAGGGGCCTGACATTTGTTGGAACTATAAGGAAAAACAAAAAAGAAATTCCACCTGAGTTCTTACCCCAATGTTAAAAACGTGTTTTATCATCATTGTATGCATTCCACAATGACACAACATTATTGTCAATAGTTCCTAAGAAAAACAAGTCTGTCCTTCTCATATCCTCAATGCACCACGAGATTGATGCCAATACAGATGTGAACAAACCAGAAATAGTAGCTTATTACAATAAGACAAAAGGCGGAGTGGATACACTGGATATGAAGACTTCCATCTACGGAAGTAACCGGAAGACTCGTCGTTGGCCTATGGCAGTTTTTTATGCTATGATCAATATTGCGAGTGTAAACTCATTTGTTTTATTTCTCTGTTATCGGGGAAATCCAGTTACAACAAGATTCAACTTCGTGAAGGAGCTGGCTTTTGAGCTCGTGGAGCCTCATATTAGAAGGCGGTTACTAATGCCTAACATTAGAGCCGACCTAAAGAAGACAATTATTAATGTGCTTGGTGGAGAAGAGGAGCTAGGGGATGTCAGGGACGACCGTCTGCAAAAAAAGAAAACATGTAGTATTTGTCCTTATGAAAAGAAATGAAAAACTCAATACAAGTGTATTGAATGTGGGAATGCCATTTGCCTGGAATTTTCCCCCAAAGTGTGCATATACTGTGCAAGATAGAAAAACTGTGTATAATTAGTATTATCTCTTATAGCCAATTAGTATTTTTTGTTATATTATGTTCAATACACTTTGATAAAACATGTGTTGTTCCTCTTTATTATCCTGAGTTTATTTATAAAAGGTAAAAAAACAAGCAAAAACAGTTGGAAATAATAGTTAGTAATGCTATTATATCATTTATAAAGTAGGGTCATATTATTTTCTCGTTTTTACACGGGTAAAAAAAAAACAGAGTGTGGGGGTCTCACAGACCGCTATTTCCGTGGAAGGTCTAAAATGAGGTATTTTGGTTTAAGTGTTAAATAAAATATTGTATTAAAAAAAAAAAAAAAGTTTGAATGATTTTGTTCTAGGTTTTAACACATACAACGATCTAACATATCCTTTATCAACAAGTACAGTTATTACTGATGGCCGAGTGTTCTCTTTCTACACATCAGAAATAAACACACTCCTAATGTATGCAGACTACATGGACACTAATCCTAAGGAAAATCTTTGTTATGGTACTTCTGAGATGGAACTGTATAAACACATAGATGGTGGACAGTTTATTGGTAAGCACTCAAAAGAACTTTCAAGTTGGTCCAAATCGGTTCTCATATTGACTTCTTTTTACCAATTTCATATTGTTTTTGCTAAGGTGTATTCACTACTGGACCTAAGAAACCTTGGTGACCATGTTTGCAAGGTTTAGCATGCCTGTTTAAACACATTTACAGATTTGAGATTAACAATTAAAATTAATTGTATGCAATATAGGCAAATTTTAACTTATTAACTTTTAAAAATTATAATTATTTAATTATTTAGGTACCGTAAATGATTGAATTAAAAACTAACTATTATGTAATAAATCATCTGGAGTGTTGTGAATAATTTTAAAATTTTAAGTGAAAATACATTATTTTCAATCTAAAACTGTCCTTGTTTCTTTAGCGTGTTTATTATGGTTGTTTCATCTTCATAGTATTTGTGATTAACCACTGTCATCAAAAGTTTTAAGTTTAATTAATTGAGGAGTATGCACATCCTGCTTCTTGGCTGTCTTCTGTTCAAATGAAGTTATTTAGTTTGGCTCATCTCATACTGACTTTACTAAGCATGTCGTGTTGTATTTTCCATTTGAAGCAGAGTGCAACTTATCTTTAAGTAGGCTAATTAACTGAGATTATTTTTAGTGTATTAATCTGTAATTGTTCTAAAATATTTAACAAATTTCTTTTATGGCCCTTTACAGAGTATTTTAAGCTTGGTCAAAAACATGAGAATAAATTATTCTTGAAAATTAATTGTTCAAGTGATATCTTTATGTTTATTTTATTACGCAAACATTTGCAACCCTGGCGATGTCTCTATAAAGATAAAATGACCGTAGAAAACATGCTAAGAAAGCAATGACCGTTTTGACTGATCTTCAAGTGTTGTGTCCGTACTTATTTTATTACGTTTATATTTACAAGTTTTACGATCTCTCTATGAAGACAAAACAGCCGTACCAAACATTCTAAGGAAACAATGACCATTTTAGGCTGATGTTCAAGTGTTGTGTTTATGTTTATATTTGCAAGCCTGGCGAAGTTTCTATGTGAACTGAATAACTTAAAAAATAGAAGATAGCTTCGAAAAAAAAAAGTCTTCCTTGATGTCTCCCAGGCATTTGATAAGGTTTGGCATAAGAACACTTGTTATACAAATTGGAAAGAGACCTTCCAAAAACAATATTGAGAAATTCTGAGATCCTACCCTACAGACATAATGTTCCATGTGAAATGTGGAGGGGAATTTTGGAAATTTAAAGAGATACCTTATAGTGTGCCACAAGGGAGTGTACTGGGACCATAAGTGTATTTATTATATACAGGCAATCTGCCACAAGATGAAGAAACCATAGTCACTACATTTACGGACGATACTTCTATATTAGTTGTTGGGGATAGTGTTAATGAAGCAACAGAAAAACCTCAGATTGCCATCCTGAAAGTTAATGTGTGAACCAAAAGGTGGCATATAAAACTAAATGAGTCTTAAGTCAACCCATATAAATTTTACTTATAAGAAAGAGAAGGAAGTGCCTTTGCTAATAAATAGTAAAATTATTCCATACAAAAATGAAGTTAAATATTTGTGAATTAATATGGGATTCAAAGCTGAACTGGAAATCACATCACAAAATAAATAAAAAGAAAGGAGCTTCAGATTAAGTTCATGTTTGGCTATTTAGATACCAAACAGGATTAAGTATAAGTAATAAATAACTTTTATACGATCAAGTACTTAAGCTGGTGTGGAGCTATGGACTGCAGATTTGGGGATGTGGTAAGAAAAATAATATAAAGAAAATTCAAATCCTTTAAAACAAAATACTTTGGATGATAATGAATGCGTCTTGGTACATATGCAATGAAAATATTCACAGAGACTTTAAAGTGAATATGATTGTTGATGAAATCAAAGCAGTAGCAGCGAAGCATGAACCTAAACTAATGCTAGTGTTAGACTATACTAATGCTAAGACTATGTACCTAGGACTAACCCTTTGACTTGGTTCAGTGATAGGATGGTAGCAATCTAGTTGAGGGGCTGTAGCTGAAAATACAGAACCATTCAGTGGAATGACACACAGTGAACATTTTTAAAAGTTATAACTACTAGATAAGTTTGTACTTAGTTGTAGTCTTGAATTTAAAAAAAAAGAAGAAAAAATGTTGAAAAATCAATTTTTATAAAAAATTCTCTGAAAAGTTAGGATTATTTTGAAAATTTCACCAAAAATAGTAATGTTATGCAAAACACAACTTGTTATATATGATTTTTCTCAAAAAGGTCTATAGAATTGAACTATGTAATGAAACAAATGTTAGATGTAAAGGTTTTGGAGTTAATATGTTGGGAATCAAAAATGTGCAAAAAATAAAGTGGAAAGACGTCACTTTAACCATATAACAAATTTAAAAAAAAATATATATTCCAGGTTTTCAAAAGTGAATAAACGTTGATAAAAAAATTAATCATTTTATAAAATTTACATGTTGAAAAATCAATTTTTATAATGGAAAAAACTTTCTTAAAAGTTAGGATTATTTTTTTAAAATTACAAAAAATATTAGTATTTGCAAAACACAACTTATTATATACCAATGTTTAGAGAAATGTACGTAAAATTGAACTATGAATTTATAAATTTTCTATAATGATACATTTTTGTGTAAAGTAATCAAGAATGAGAAAAGTTGTCTTCACTTCCAAAAAATTTAACCTAAAAATTACCAACAAACTTGTATACAAATTTGTTTAGACTATTCAAACACTTACAATAGTTGTAGAATATAGTTGTGAAGATAAATCTGTATCAACACATATCAACAAAACAAATAAATAATTCACAATAAATTTGTAAACAAAAAAGTCTCCAAACAATAATTTAATATGTCACTAAACTGTACTAGACATCGCTTGGTATCAGATTACTGATGCTTCAATGCAACTGCAGTAACAAGGTCCAAGACAAGTTAGTTGACGACTTTCCTTATGTCCATGCAGTCCTAAATATTAGTTGGATGGGGAATGGAATAAAATATTTGACATATCTGAAATTCTATTTTCCATTGATATAACGACCACAAAAAAATCGAAATATTACTAATCGATATTTGACATTTCGTAAACATATTGTCACTTAAAAGAAAACGGGATTGGTTATTCTCAAATGCATGTAAAAACAAAACGAGGAACATCTTACAAATAATTAATAATAATAATAATAAAAACATAAAATAACAATAACATAAAATAACAATTGCTTTGCAAATTAAAAAATTGCAAGCTTAATACTGTAAAACACTATAACTTTTTTAACTGTGTCTTTTTTAACTGTGCCACCATTGGTACTGTACTTTTGAAACTGTATGATTTACAGGAAACATTGAATGGGGGGACTTCACCTTATTTTGTATGCCCATTAAAATATGAATTTAGAATTTTTTAATTCGGCCGCCATTTTCCAATATGGTTGCCAACTTTGAAATTTGTTATGGAACTCCCTGTATTTTATGTTTTTTTCAGGTGTAAAATAATATTGTAAGGATGTTTTATTCTTGGGTACTTTTTTTAAATCTTAATCCGTTTAGGAATTACAGGCACTTAAATTTCAGAAAAATAAACGTTTGATGGCCTACAAATTATTAATTCACATCTAGAATGTTACAATAGCTAATTTTTGAACCGTTGGGGATACAAATAAGTTTTGAAAAAAGTTGCTAAATTTTATTAAAAATAGGGATTTGATTTTTTAAAATCATATTTCTGTATCTTATTCACAAGGTCTAATAACATCCAGTAATAATTACAAACTGTTGTAAGCCAGTAGGTGTTTTATACAATTACCAGAAAATTATTATTCTTGTTTTCTGATGAAAATACTAGGAAACTAGGACGTCACATGAATATTAACTTTAAACTGTTTCTTAAATAAAGTGATTGACTTTTGAGAAGAGTTAAAATTAAATGGTGCTAAAACATGGTATTTAAAAAAAATTGCAAGCTCTAGCTCCGAAAATATTGATTTTTAAAAAAATGTCGAAAATAAAAAAGTCTTGAAAAATTGTATACTATTCATATATGCAAAAAATACAGGGTGTTCCATAACAAATTTCAAAGTTGGCCGCCATATTGGAAAATGGCGGACGAATTTAAAAATTCTAAATTCGTATTTTTAATGGGTATACAAAATAAGGTGAAGTCTCCCCATTTAAAGTTTCCTTTAAATCTTACCATTTCCTGAGTACCAATGGTGGCACTGTTAAAAAAAGACACCCTGTTTAGGAAACCACATGATTGACATTGCCATTGAATGACCTCTATGAAATTAGGTAACTTTTTAATTAAACTAGGCATTTTTGGGTTTATTTTCTCAATTTGCACCAGATATAAGGACGATAAAGATAAACAAAGGTTATCTGCAAGTGCCTTTCATTTTAAACAATTTTGTTTTCTTAATTTATCTAATGAGTTTAAAGTTATTCTGAATTTTGAGTACTTAGTAAACATTCTCTTAATAATTAAAAAAAAAATTGTTTGTATGCGGCATAATTTAATTTTTTCAAGTAAATGGTTAAACAATCATATGCTATATTAAGAAAAAAAATCTCAGAAAATTTCAAATATTTGCCTTCGGAAAATAATCTGTTAGGTCATGGATGTTGAACCTCCTCTACAACTGCCCCTCTCGTCTCTGTAATTGTTGCAATTTCTTTTGAAAAATTTGCTTAGAACCTTGAAATACAATGTAATTGCACTTGGTCTCAAAAAATGGTTTGGGTAAAAAGTTTACACTATACGAAGTAGAAACATATTCTTAAAAAAAATTTCTCTCTATTTGCCTTGAAACTATGAATTTTTTACAGTTTTTCAAAAATTTCATGACATATTGATGAAAAGTTTAATTTTTTCAACTTTTCGTTTTAAAAAGTAATAATGTTTGTATATTTATTTAGTTTGAAACAAACAAAATATTTGTTTTTGAAAAAATATTAACAATTGAAAACCTTATTGTCAGATTGTTGTTAGGCATAGTAATTTTCAAATTATATCAAAAACTTGTACTTACAATAAGCTTTCATTTGATATAAAACTCTTCTGTTTATACAAGGCTAAAAAACATGTACTTGGGCTGGGTTTCGGTCACACGTGTGCTGCGCGTGGCGTGTACATGGGCTGGGTCCAATTTGCGGCGGGTCTAAACAGCTGAAGATTTTATTCAACATAATTAACCATACAACTTATTGTATTAGTCATAGCAGAACTATAGTACATTAATGAATATAATTGTTTTAATTAAACATATTAGTATGCAATGTTTCCTGTAAGAAAATGTGTAAACTATTTATTAAAAAAAGATTCAATTATTTTGAATTGTTTAGGCTGGAATGATGCACCTCTGAAAACTTTGCTTTCTTTCTACATGAACACCCCCAGGGAACGTGAAGGTGTGAATTTAAAACCATATTTACATGGCAGCGAGCGCTATCTGTGTAATATAGAAGATGAATTTGAAAAACGGAGAACATGGTTACATGAACAGTTCAGGCATATGTATGCCAATAGACAACGTAAGATACTGCCATATGAAATCTACGACTGGGAGAAAATTTATAAGGTAATATATATTCTGTTTTTAACAAACTGTTGACATAAGTTGAAATTTGTTTATACATTCAAATAGGTATCTGATAAGTGAATATAGAATCAATTTGATTGTTTTAACTAACTTCTGCCACACTTATAAAAAACCGTTCGTACAATCTAATCGCATACTATTTAACGCTACGTCGTGTAACACTTCAAAAATATTCAAAGAGAAACTTGAAGAGTTCATAAGTTTATGTTACTTAAAAAAAAAAGAAGATTTTACCTTTACTATTTAGAATTAAAAGTTTGCTCAGCTGTAAGGGCGCCAGGAAGCTTTCGCTTACCAATTTAGAAAAATGAATTTAAATTAATAATCTTATCTCGGGCGTAAGTTCTTTCTTTAGTGTACTCTCAGTGACTTGGTAGAATGAATAACACCTGAACTGAAATTTTGACATAAAAATTTATTAAACACTTTCAAATTATCAACATGTACGTACATACATCAAAAATAAACATATCATGAATATCTATTACTATTAACATCCTAGTAAACCATGAATTTTAATGCCTTTGAAGAAGGTCTATCTTTTTTAGTCAAAAATTAACTTTAGTTGAGAATTGTATTAATTAAAAATGAAACTTGCAAGTATTGTATTACTTTACTGAAGTTAAAATCTTAAATATGATAACTTTACTCTTTTGCCTGAGTACAAAAAATATATAAAATAGAAAAATTAATTTTGTCCATTATCTAACTGATATTTGGACTAATAAAGCTTTTTAATGAAATTGATCAAATTTACATATACTAAATACAAAGAAAAAAAACATGAAACATATTATAAAAAATTTACATAATTGAAACGTAACATGTGGTACATGATTTTACCAAACTATAGAAACTCATTGTCTTTTTAAGATCATTGTTCCTTAACCTGTGCTCGTAGCGTTGAATTACAGTTGAGTACACCTGTATTTCGAATAATGTCCGTGTTATAATGCTTGAGATTAAGTTCACTTAACGAGTTAACACAAAAGTTCATTGTTCGTTTTTTGAAAAGCACGTGTATGAGATTGCACAATATAGTTCTTTTTCCAATTTTTTAGAACATATACGATTCTAAAACATACAATATTGTCTTTGTAACTCTTACAAATGTTCTTCACCATGAATTAAGCAAAATTATTACTTCCGAACAAATTTTCTACCTTTTTACATAAAATTCATAGCACAACCTAACATAGGTCTGTGGGCAACTAGCCCCAAAGCTCGACTTTTTAAAACACAACCATCATCTACAAGTTCCTCTCTCAGACTTTGAAACGTTTTCATTACATTTTTATTAAAAGTTTATATACACAAAACACTACTGATCACCTTAAACCCTCTACTTAGATTGTTTTTTACTATTTGAACTACATTTTTATAAAAGTTTCTTTACATTCTAAACACATCCTATTGCATCAGATCTCTCTCTAAGACTGAGCTTAACACGTTCTCCCTCGCTCTTGCGAGCCTGTTTCTCCCGGTTAAAACAGTTTCAATAGTTCAACACACTCCCCGACGAATGTCCACTCATGACTATACATAACACAAATTTAATAAATACTTTATTTCAACAATTTATCTTAAATTTATACATGGTTATTTATTTTGTTGATTTGGAAATCTATTCTCATCTTAAAATTTACTTTGTTTGGTACGAAATATTACTTACTCCAGTTACCCCCACTATTTTACCCGCTGTATTCAAATATTTTAATCAAACCAACATTATTACATTATTACAGTCGTCACTTGTGCAGTACTCATACTACACTTACTTGTTCTATATAACTACAATAGAGCCTCGATTATCAGAGGTAATTAGGACCAGGAACAGCTCGGATAACTTAAAACTTTGATAATACAGTATTATTATGTGAGAAAACCATTGAAGTGAAATTTCCGCCGTATTTACGCCTATATAGAATAGTTTGGACCTACGCTTACATCAAAATCTATTTTATTTGGCTTTAAATCATTTAAAGTTTTAAATCAACAATGAAGGTTTGATAATGTACACAAATGAAAGAAATTGAACTCTGTACTGCAATAAAAAAAATTAATGTAATATTACTTTTTGTAATAATAGTGAACAACATGCTTAAAATGTATAAATTTGTAAAATATAGTTAACATACAAAAACATACCTTATATCAAATACATAATATAAACATTTCACTGATTTACTACCATCCTCTTTATTTGATGATCGTTGGGACACTTATTTTTCAGTTTTTGACTGATTTTGTCTCCAATCCCTGACGGTCAGTTTACCAACACTTAAATCACTTGCCACTTTTCTTATTAAGCCACCTTCATCTAATCGTTTAATTGCTTCCCATTTTTCATTTAAAGATAAAATAACATGCTTTTGCTTTCCACTCTCGTCCACAAAATTTAACACTGACTAAAAATACATTAGGCGGAAGGTATGGTGAGTCATAAAGACAGAACGGTGAGTGTTGGTACAATCTAGACAGCAAATTTTGCGCATTCGGTACAGTCAAAAATAAAATTTTACATAAAATGTTTTTAAAAAATTATAAATTTTTGGGAGATTTTTTGGTAATAATTCCCTAAGTCTTGGATTCATCTCGGATAATAAGAAAACTCAGATAACTGATACTCAGTTAATCGAGGTTCTACTTTACCAACATATTATTTAGAATATTTTTTTAAAAAATACATACTACACTATAGTAATAAAAAGTGTGTGTGTGCACATGCGCGAGCGTGTGCGCACATGCGCGCGCGTGTGCGCACATGCGCGCGCGTGTGCGCACATGCGCGCGCGTGTGTGAGTTTTGTACTTTAACAATTTGTTTACAAATTATGTCAATGCAAAAAAATATATCTTTAAATATAGAGAAAAACGGAGATTTTATATAAACTTCAGAAAGGGGAGGGAGTTAGTGGAGTAGATTTACCCAGAATCTATGTTGTAGGAAAAGCCAAGAGTGACTTTAATAAAGGAAAACCTTATAATATGCTTTAAAAATTGAATGACCAAATAATATGAATAGGTACTCTTAAAATGTCAAAGAATACAGCTCATGACCATTAATTTTTGAAGAAACTCTAGATTTAAATACAAAATTAGTTGGTCTCCTTGATTTTCAAGTTAGCAGTAGTTGGTTGCAAAAATTTAAGATGCAGCACAGCATGTGAGAACTTCAAGTTGAAGATAATTTTATTATGGTAATTTCAGATGAATTCTATTTTCAAAAGTTATATATTTACTGGTCTGACCATCAAAGGAGTCATCTTATGTATTCCTATTCATGTAATCTTTGGGTATCTTTCTTTTATCTTTCCTATTAGGTCTACATTGAACAAACTTTGGTTCTTTTCCGATCCTGATGCTACTGAAGTTTTCAACAATTAGGGGTCTTTATTTCCTTTTCTTCTATTTTATGATGATGTTATTTCATTAAATTCTTTTAAAATAAAATTTGCTGAGTTTTTTAATTCTAATGGATTTTGAAAACGTAATGTTTATAATCCTGAAGTTTAAAAATCCTGAACAGACTTGTATGACTGATGCTTATTGCCCACAACGTTGCTTGCATCTTGTCGCTAAAATAAAGCTCCTGGCCTCAAAGCCAGCAAATATAGATTCTCAATGATTTTTTATTAACTTAGTAGTCCAATAAACCTTCAGATGTAGAATTTGAAATAATTTAATTTGTCCAATACGAATCACAAATGGACTAAATAAAAAACATTTGAGTTTTTGTTTTTAACTACAGTAGAACCCCTCTTAACCGGTCTAGTCGGGACTGACACCCGGGCCGGTTGCCCGTTTGGCCGGTTAATCCGAGGTTCCTGTGAAAAATCGATTTTCGTTCAAAGAAATCTTATTTAATCAGGTAGCGCTAAGAATTATGCAATTAAGATGTTATTGCAACTCATTTTATTGTACATAAATGTATCGTATATATTATGTTATGTATATTATACATCAAACATGAAAAAATTACACACTACAAACCATTTTTACAGATTCCCCTCTGACAAGTCTTTGTAACACATTTAACCACGTCTCAAACGAAACCAACACAAGCTTCTGTTTTCATAACTCGCTCATTTTTATTTACTGTATATACTGTATATAGATCATAACCAGTCAAAGACAAGAAGAAAGCTGAAAAGAAATGTTATATTTTCCATAATGTATACTAAATTGATTCGTGGAAAAAAAGTTGCCCATCAAACGTTTTTGTCGGTGTATGTCTGCTATACCGATGGATGTCGCGGTGTTTTTACGCTGCCAACAATGGGATACCGCTATCGACAAAGTCGTTTGACTCGCCGTCGCTTTGGTGCCCCAGTGTTTTTACGCCGCCGACAATGGGATACCGCTATCGACAAAGTCATTTGACTCGCTGCCACTTTGGTGCTGCGGTGTTTTTACGCTGCCGACAATGGGATACCACTATCGACAAGTTCGTTTGACTCGTCGCCGCTTTGGTGTTTCAATTACAATTTATTTTCGGAAACTCTCATCGAACCAGTACACTACGAAATAGGCCGGTTAATCCGAGGACCGGTTGATCCGAGGCCAACCGGATAATACAGAGGTTCTACTGTATTGACCGGTTGATCCGAGGCCAACCGGATAATACAGAGGTTCTACTGTATTACTAAAGTTTCTGTATATAATAAGAAAAACTCAATTTTTATTCTAATTCTGTATTTGAAAAAAGAAGATTTTTGTTAAAATATTTGTAATTGTTGTTGTTTTCCAGTGGCCTGCTATTGGGATTCTTTAAACCATTTTGCTTCTTGCCTCCCAGTAAAGACCGCTTAAATTTTTGGTTTCTTGTAAATCTTTGGAATGTCCTGTACAATCTTGAAGCTGTTCGTGACTCATTCTTGAGCCCTGTTGGTCACACAGTGTACATTTTCCTTCTTGAAAATGTGTATTTTTGAAGGTGTGCAGCTAGGTTTTTATTCAATCTTAAAAGGTCAACAGCCTCTTTCTTTGGTTTATGGCAGTTGTTCTTCCAAGGACTTCCAATTATACTTACCTTTTGTCCGGTGATTGATGTATGCATTTTTTTTTTTTTGTATTTCATTATTGTTCTTTATTTTGATTAATCTTGGTAACTTTGGTAATACTGAGTCTTGTTTGGGCGATAAGGTTTGCTTCTCTTTTAAACAAGGCATCTGCTACATCATTTTCAAAAAGGCCAATGTGTGAGAGTTGTAGGCATATCTTCATTTACAGATTCTCCAGTATTCTTTTAGTTTTATTATTTTATTTTTTGCTTCATGAAGTACTTTTGATGTTCTATTCCTGTTTGAAGTTATAGATTGTATTACTCATTTAGAGTTCACCAGGAGAACAACAATCTTAAATTTGTTAGGTCTGCATAGGAGTTGTTCTAAGGTGACAAATATGGTTTCTGTCTACATAAAAATTTGTTTTGTGCATCCCAACTGCTATGTAGTAAGAAAAGAGTGAAAATACACTCCTACTCCAGTTGTATTCCAATCTATCCATTAAGGAATCATCTGTATAAAATGTGTAAACATTCTGCTAATGGAAATATTTTTTTTATGGTTTCTAGTGACAGCTAGCTGTCTTAATTTCTTTTGGTGTGTTTTCTTTCTTTTTAATAATACCTATTAGGTTTATATTATCGAGATAGGTATGATAGTCAAGGAGGTTAATTGGCAACAAGGAATATTCTATATTGGTATATGCAGTTTTTCAAGATATTCTATGTTGCAATTATGTCTTTCTGTGTTTTGAGTTTTTGTTCTGAAGAGGTTTGCTTTGTCCATGTTAGGTATGGAAGAGATCTGGCTTTTAGGAAGAATTTTGTTGCTTGTTGTCTTCTTTCTTCGACAATTGGGTCATTTTGAGTGTACATCTGTAATGCTGGAGTTGTCTTGCTCCAACTGCCTACTAAAACATTGCCATTTTTCGCCTTTATTAATAATTTTGTAAAAAAAAATCATAAAAAATAGTTATTTTATTCAATACCCAACTTATAAGACATTATTTTTTTTTTCAGGAAAGTGCATAGAATTTATCTGTGTAAATGAAAAACGTGTTACATGTTACGGTTTTGGAGTAAGTGTGTCAAGAATCAAAAAATCTTAAAAAATGAATTGAAAATCCTACAGAAAAACGTAACATACTAAATTTTTTGAATTTTTTCAAGATATACAAAAGTTTTGTAATGTAGTTGGTAAAAAAAAAAAAAACCAATTTCTAATATTTGTATTAGGAAAAAAAAAGTTATGTAAAAAGTCTAAAATAGCTGAAATGTTTGGCTTATTTTGAAAAAATCAATAAAAATAGTAACATTATCCAAATCACAACTACTTACTATAATTTTTCTCAGAAATGAATGTATATTTTATGTGTGTAATTCCAAAAATTTTAGATGTAAAAATTTTGGAGTTATGTCAGGAATCAAAAAACCGTACAATAACCGAAGCAAAAATTCTACATAAAAGCGTATATTTACAGTACAACAATTAAAAATTTTTTTTTTCAATATACAAAAGTTTTGTAATATAGATGTAGGTAATATTTGGTAAAAAGAAAATCAATTTATGCAATTTTTATTAGACAGAGTGGAAATTTCCAAAGAAAGTAAGCCTCAATTTGACAACTTAGAACTTTGTATTAGGTTATTCCTCAAACAAAATCACTAAAAAACTTAAAATTAACTCAAATAAAATAAACTCTAAAATCAAACACAAACATATTATAACTTGTATAAACAAATTATAATAAACAAATCACTTTGCATAACAAATAAATTCACAATAACAGAAATAAATCGAGCTACGCTAGAAATAGGCCTACTATACGCATTAAACGCATGCAATTTGACACTTGAGACAAGACACAAAACTTGTCAATGCCAGGAGATTTCCAGTTCTATAAGCTTGTCTAAATGGGCCTATAAAATATTGCTTTGTATTGTATTATTTATGTAGAAATGAATGTCGTCTTTTCAATGGAATAAACCAGGTATTAAAAGTATAAAAGTATGTCTTTGTTTTTCACAATTTGCTAAAAACAGGACATTACAAACTGCTCCAGTTAATTTTGGTCGCAACTTCGTAAAATGTATATATCTCAAAAATTATCACAGATATAAGAATTTCGAATATGTAGTTCAAAAGGGGATGAAAAAATCTATGAAATGTTGTAAATTGTAGTATTTGGCTGAGTATTAACATTTAGAAAAAAAATATATTATGATATTTCCTCATATAATCAATTTCAGCACGTGGCTCTCTCTAACGGGAAAATAGAGCAACTTCATCGAATTTTTATAATTTCTAGTTTCGCTTTTGGCACAATCTGTTGAATGAATATGAAAGCTTCAAAGATAACGATTTCATCAGTATATTGTTTATTACTGTAGCATGTGTTTTACTAGGCTAAACATTAAATTGATAAAAAAGTGATATTTTAGATGAATAAAGCGTACAAAATTCTTGATTTGGTTTTAATTTCATAGAACCAAAACTATTACAGTTTGGAAGACACAGTTAGAAAGAAGAATAAAAAACTATAAAATATTATTACATTAAAGTTGTTAGACAGTTATATCGGCTTGTGAAAATTAGACGAATGGATGCCATAATTTGAATTTCAGTTTGCCGCGAAACTTAGTCATGCGTAATACACAAATTTTACTAATTTATTTAATATAATTGTTAACTTTTATGAACTTTTTATTGTATGTATATGAATCTATGGAACATTATTTTTAAAACGGTATAAAAATTATTGTGATACAATAATTTTTAATAGGGTAAACGTTGAATTGAAAAAAGTGATTTTCAGTCGCTTAGCACCAGTTCATCTGCTAGCTGCATGTAGAAAACTGGTTGGAGGGTTAATAACGGGTTTTATATATGTTCATTAAGTTTTGATGAGGATATCCTGAACTTCCCCTTGTCATTTGACACAGAACTTGTTTTATCATTGTTGAACTTTGTTGACAGTGTTGTTAATTGGTGTTTTCAATTGGGGTTTACTATCCAATTGTGCTTCTAAATACTGAATACTAATACAGACATGCCGTCAATTTTGTGTTTTAGAGAAAAATGGTAACATATTTTGTTTATGTTGACACTCATATTTTTCCTTCTTATCATTTTATAATTGTTTCAGATTAAATTCCAGACCCGTCCAATGGATGCACGCAGACGACCATTTGAGTTAGACAAAGACCCATTGGTGGACAGAAAGTACTCTGATCACGTACCTAAGTATATCAAAAAGTCATTGCGTGAACCATTAAAGAAGAAAAAGAAATTTGAAGACACATATTATCCTGAAATATAATCTATTATGGAGTTACCATAAGTTTAGAGATGTTGTTTTTGTTATTTAATAAAAAAAGTAATTTTGACAAATTCAAAGATGTATACTGTTTAATTCTCTAAATGTGATTTTCAAATCTCTAACAATTTTAATTTTTAAATGTAATCTACTAACAAAAATCTTCTTATCTCTATGTACAAGATTTTCATAATTTTCAAGGTTACTAGGAAATAAATCTCAAAACCGCCAAACTGTACTAGAATGTAGTTGTGATTTCTAAAAGAACCCAATGACATCACTTAACAAGTTACATTTTAACTAGGAAGAAGGTTTCAATTATGATAAAATGACAGCATTTTAGCAGTTAAAAAAAGTTTTCCTATTGTTTAAAAGCAAAAACCTCTTGGTCATCATTGCCTTATTAAAAAAAAGGGTAAAAAAGAATATAAAGTAAAGCCCCTAGCCCTCGAATACTCTTAATAGCACCAGGGTTGGAAAAGAACAAACGATGCCGAAGAGAGATCTAGGAAAGATGAAATAACCCAAGACTACACGAAAAAAAATTGTAGATCCATCTGGATCCCTTGAGTTTACCATGCCTGTATTCACTGTAGGGGAGTTCTTAAGAGAAAATTTTGTAAATAAGAAGAAAGAAGTTTGATACTGTAATGTCTATCTAATGTCCATAATTCTAAAGACAAATTCACCAAGTCTTTCAAAATTTTATATTATTTATATTTCTGACCTTAGTAGTTCTTTAGCCAGCAAACACAATATGTTCCTTCTAGCCTTTCTAAAGCGAACTATGTTCACCATTACTAAAGGAATCGCCCTACTCAAAGTCCCGTTTTACACCAGGAGAAGAAAATTATATCTGTTGCAAATTAATTCAAATTAAACATGACACTAGTTTATTCTGTTATATTTGATACACTGTTATTATCATTCTGTTTCATATTATTAATATGGTTTAATTGGTCATTTGTCATCATTTGTGTATATAAAACAAATATACAACGTTTCAAGATTAAAAATTAACTCCTGTTGTCAAGTTATTAGTAACCTATTATCAAGTAGCCTAGTACTATGTTGGAAACCTAAGAAAGGAACCTAGGCCTGAGCGGTCAAAACTAGGCCTAAATGTAAACTTGATCAGAAAAAACCACCAGATACAGGACTGACCATTAAAAGGGTGGAGCCAAGAGAAAGTATCCTCACTGTTTATCAAGGTGAACAACCATTTGCTTCCTCTTTCAAAAGTTTAGTCTGAAATTGAGTCATTACTCTTAAATAATAGATTTTTCAAATAACTCTCCACAAATCCAGATATCTCGGACAAAATCATATGGAAATAATTTTTTCATTAACAAATTTAAGCAACATATTCATGGTATGACAAGTTGCACCGTTCTGCTGCAACCAACAATAGAGCTCATCTTCTTCAAGCAGACAAATGAATTGTTGAATAATTTCTTGTTATGCTTCAGCATTCACAGGAGATCTACTGATAGCAAATTCAATGTCTTGTAACTTTTGTTCTAATAAAACAGATTTGTTCACTTCATGTTTTTATCCGTTACTGAGCCAGTTTACCGAAACTTCTTAATAAGTGTCTGAATAACACTTCGCTGGAGCTTCTTTACTAAATTTTACAAGAAATCCTTCTCTGCACTGTTTGTAAGAACCATATTTATTAAAGTTTTCGACAATAAACACCCGCTCTTGCACAGTAGTCCGAATTTTTAAGTGCACTATTTAATTAATGAGGCTAAAACTATGCAAAATGATGTTCTGATATTGAATAACAAAATTACATTTACAAGCTGAAGTAATCAATTAAAATCAGCAGATCCAAGCTAGCCAACACAAAATAGTATATAACAATGGCTGATGATTTAAATCATTATAAATGAAAGTATAACCTAATTTTAATACATTATGAGATATTCTTCTAAAATGTTCATAGTTCTTCTCTTATTTAGAATATGAAGTATATCCAAGTTTTCTTCTACATTGCTGTATGTGTGGTCGGTATTGAATATGTGTTCTGAAAATTTGGAGGTAGTGTTGTTGTGGTTGTTGTGAGATAGGTGTTCTTTGAATCTTGTCTTATATGTTCTTCCCGTCTGCCCTATATATTCACAGTCATTGCAAGAAATTTTGTAACACCACTGTTTGAATGAAGGTCATAGTTAGTTTGTTCCTGAATGTGGAATATTTCGTTGAGGTTGTTGGACATAGGGTATAATAATCTACATCCTTGTTTCTGAGATATATTCTTTATTTGGTGTTCAAGGTCATGGTTGTATTTTATTGTAGCAAAATTGTACTTTTTTAATGTTTGTTGATTAATATTGTGATTATTTTTAATTTTCTTTCTCTGTTTATTTAATTATTTATCTATTATGGATGTGTTATGAACCATTATTTGTGGCTATTTGTTTGATAATATTGATTTCATTCTCGAAGTCAGTAGATTTCATGGAAATTGTTAATGATCTGTTGATGAAGCTGTTGTATGTTTCAAGTTTGTATGCCTGTGGGTGGTTTGAGGTTGCATGCATGATGTGGTCTGTCTGGATAGGTTTCCTGTAAACTTTTAATTGCGTTTTCAATTTTCTTGTGACATCAAGATAAATTAAGCTGTTATCTTATTCCATTTCAGAAGTAAATTTAAGTAATGGGTGGATATTATTGAGGTAAGTGTTGAGTTTGAAGATCTTTTGATGCCGTTGAACATAAGAATAATGTTATCTACATTTCTATAGTCTTGATGATTTGCTTGTTAAAATAGTTTTTGTTGTGTAATATATAATTTATTTACAACATAATTGAGGAATGTTTCAGCCAAAATACCTGATAATGGAGACCCCATGGTTAAACCTTTATTTTGAATATAGATTTTATTATTGAAAGAAAAATAATTTTGTTCTAGACAAGTACGTAGTAATTCTATTATTTCCTTGATGGCTTCTTCTTGCAGTTTGTTGTTGTTTCTCAGTTTGCAAAAATCTAAATTTGCAGAACACATATTTATTACTGACCACACTTACAGCAATATGTAAGAAAACTTGGAAATATGTCATATACTAAATAAGGGAAAAACTATAAACATTTTAGAAGAATATGGCATTTATAAACAGTATAACACAGATCCTCTATTAAATGAAAAACTAAATTTCGCCTCCAATTATATATATATGATACTATATCATCAATGGATTGACAAAATAACTTCAAAAAGTTATTGATACATAAACTATGCAGAACACAAACCCAAATGTTATGGCTACAACCCAAATCTAAAATTTCAAATTTGATGTGTACTATAATTTTAGTACAATAATATATTTTTTAAATGTATAAAATGTAGTTTAAGTGTATAAAGTATTCCATGATGTGCCTGATGATGTCTCATATTGAGGTGAAACAGCTGTAGTAGTTACACAACAGAACTACTTTTAACAGAGATATGTTTATTATTAATTAACAGTAATTAAAAATGGAATCTATAAATTTCACCATGTCAGATAAATATATTTATGATTATTAAACATACTTGTCTGAACCTCATGAGAAATAGGCCAGTGAAACAAATGTTTCAAAATTAAATTTGATAATGATCTTGTCATCAGTTAATTAAAAAAAACTACTAACTCACTATTGAAGTTGATTTTTGGAAAGAAAATCTTGTTTAATTTGATTTTTTTTTGTTTTAATTTAACAGACATTTTGTTAATTGTTAAAATTTTTAAGATAACAAAACTCACTTAAAATGAGGTGTGCAAATAATAATTAAAAATTGACGAACTAGGGAAGACAAAATTAACTAGAAAGTAAGCTTCTGTTACCACTTGGGGAACATTTAAACTAGTTTACAAGTAAATATTATTTTATGGATTTTGTTGCCATCTACAGAAAACTTATTAAATTATTTACAAGAAATTTTAAAAGTACAATTAATTTATAAAACAACGTTTTGTTTTCTTGAACTTATATCATTCTAATTCTTCCTAGTATTTAAATTTTGTGTTTTTTAAAGATGGATGTTTGAAGATTGCTGAAATCTACAAGGTGTTTCAGGAGTAAACCGACATACTTCACCTTGGACTAAAATAATGATAAAAGTTCATATGAACAATAGGTGTGGAAACACTTCATTTCTAGACAATTCACCATTACAGTTTTTTTTTTAACATTGTAATTTTGAAAGTAGATAAAATATTTAGTTCAAATTTGGCATACATATTTATTATGGAAGTTTTTACAAGCGTACCAAAACAAAAAACTTTTATTTTGAATGGTTTCAAAATGGCGGCTGTTAAAATTTTTTAGAGTTGAATAAAACCAAAACCGATCAAATGTACAACAAAATATAAAATATTTTCCTTTTTTAATGATGAACAAAAATTTTTTTTAAACTTAAAGATAATTGAGTTATCGACAAAAACCGAAAACATAATTTCTTTTTAGTTGTGTAATTTGAAAGCAAAATTTGTTTTAAATTCTGATAGTTAAAATAATAATTATTATTGTACATATTATAATTATTGTAGTAAGTTGCAGAGAATATAATTCTGAGAAAATTGATGCAAATAAAAAACAGATAAACGTTTTAAAAATCAAATTTCACTGAAGTAGAAACAACAAAAAATATAAGACCATTAGAAATTAAAATCTGAAATATAATATATTGAAAAGTACTGATATTTCAGTTTAATTTTTATATCGTAAAGATTTTGTTCTTCTCGAATATTTATATAAAATCTAAAGCAACGTATAACATCAAAGGAAGCTTTGACATATAATGTGTTGCCACCTGGCAGGGATGAACTGGGCTCAAAAATGGGAGTGCACATATCAATGTGATTTTTGTAAGATTTAGTATCCTATATATTTAAAAAAATTTCAAGTATTATCTGTTTAAAGAAATGTTTGTATAAACACATTTTGTACCTATACAGCTATTTTCAAAGTTAATGAGCGAGGAGCTATTTATAATAGCGATAAGGACATGTAACAAATTCATTAATTACTGTAAGGGAAAAAAAATTAACAATTTCACTTTTCAAATTATATCTTAAGTTTAAAAATTTTTTATTGTTTTAATATTTCTGCAGAAAAATATATTATAATCAATAATTTGTTGTTCTTCTTTTTTGTTAATTTTTTAAAAAGTATTGTAGTTCAAAATTGTTGTTAAAAAACCATCGGCCTCTCTAACGTGTTGCAACTTATATTCTGGATCCTCATAGATTGCGATCGATTTTCTAATGATCTGTTAAGTCCGATTCTTTTTTCAACCGTAGTAGTACACCCAAAATATGATCGTCTTTTTTCCATCAAGAAACTATAAAAATAAAAGATTTTAGAGATAATCGCGTTATTTGAATTACAATTATTAATGATCTAACCTCTTTCCCCACCATAAAACTAAGTTTGCTTTGGTTCACTCCACTTGTGATAAGGGAATAGTTGTTTCACATCCTGTAATTGTAAACAGGTCTAAAGTGTTTGAACTGGAATTTAATTTGAACATTTTCAGTTTTCTGTTGTTACTATAACTATATAATAATATTTTGTTTGTTACCAAATATCCAATATAGCAATATTCGTCTTAAAAAAAAATTAAATAAATAACCTCATGCATAACTATTGTAATATTATGTAAATGGTATTTATTAGCTTTGTAGCAATTATATAACTATAGAATCAAATCAGCTGATTTAGTAAAACGTGTATTTTATCAAATACGAAGCTAATGTTAAACTTATGGGAAATCGTTTGAAATTTAAGGGTAGTTTTTAATAATGTTATTGATTTTCCCCAGAGGTGAGAGAAAGTGGTAAACTTGCTACTAAAGAACTATAACCATAGGAAATTTAATAAAAATCAGCCTAATAGTTTCCTAGAATAGCTTGAACAAAAAAGGAAAATCAGGTGTGCCTAAAACCACACAATGAAAGTGAAAACAATATAAAATTATAGAGGCTTATTCATTGAATCAGATTTTAGTAGTTTTAAATATTTTAAGCCAAAAATATGTTAACAGTTTTCAAAATGTTACATATTGGTCTAGAATAAGCTTGACCTATCTTTGTGTTTGTGTATTATAGCTTAAGAACCTAATCAGGTGTTATAAGTAAAATGTTTCACACTGGTCCAGGCTAGTGTTAGGGTATTATTTTTGATTCCCCAAGTCCAGCCTGTTTTTGTTATATATAAGCTCAGTGGTCCAGTTTACAAACAATATGTTTTTATTATTAACAATTATAAAGCTTTTCTATTTAAAATACAATATGTTTCCTTTATTCTTTTTTCATCTTTAATACAATATTAATATAGACAATATCATTATCAAGAATCCAGAATAACTCTAATTATAGTTAAAATTTTTTTTTTTATTGTTATATATTACAACTAAGTACAAACTTATCAAGTAATTTATCTTTTGCAATATTCTTCCCAATAAACCAGTAGCTCTTGAAAGTTCTTCCAGGATCTGTACTCATCAGACAGATCCACTCGGTATTGACACATTGCCACAAGGTTTTGTCCTCTTCAGTCTGCGCTGATACTGACTAGCGGCAACACTTCTACATTTTTATGTGTCGATAGTCTCTTGTTATGCTTTAAGGTGCGTGTTTTAATCTCTTCTACAACTGTAGGAATTCCCAAGTCACTATCCCAGTTCTCTAATTTTGTATGGATATGTTGCTTCATTCACAGCTTTCCTTCTCATGGCCGGGTTATTGTGCCATGCTGCTTGCTGTACTGCTTCCACAAAATTATCTATATCACATTATAATTGATGTGCTGTCTTCAGAAGTGTTTGCAGTTCAATGAATAGATTGAGCTCATCGCGAAATCCCTCCCAGTCCGTCTTGTTGTTAGTCACGCTCGGGGGAGAACATTTAAGTATTACGGAACCATTAACTGTTAGAATAACAGGGGTATGATCCGATGCAAGAGATTCATCACTAACAATTTGCATGTAATTCTTGGACAGACCCTTAACTATAAAAAAGTCGATAAGGTCTGGGATTTTAACCTTATCTGTTGGCCAATACGTTGGTTCACCCGTTGAAATGAATTCACATTTGAACTCACACCCAGCTTGATAAAGCTCCTTTCTTTTCGGTGTTGATAAGTGAGAGCCCCAAAAAATATTTTTTGCGTTATAGTCTCCTCCAATAATAAAATACCCTCCCAATGATTTGAATAATTTTAGATAGTCATTCTTTTTTATGTTATTGCGTGGTGGGCAGTATATGGCTGATACTTTATACTTACGACTTAACAGACAGAGAGACATTGTAGTCACCTGCATATTTAATGTTTAATTCAACACTGTGCTTGATTTTTTTGTGAATGATTATTGCAGATCCTCCCCTAGGTTTGTTGTTGGGATGATCTGAATGATAGATGTAGTAGTTCACTAATTTAACATTGGATTCCTGAGTAAAGTGTGTTTCTGATATTAGGCATATGTCGACCCTTTCCATGTGCATAAATAACTCTGGTTCGTTTAGGCGTCCACGGAGTCCATTCGTGTTCCAGGCAGCTATTCGTAATGTGTTGATCATTTCCGAATTCTCCTATCATTGTTCTTCAATTCCTTTTCTAGATTACTAATTTTATTTAAGAGCTGCTCATTAATTTGCTCTTGATTATTCAATTTTTTTAAGATTAACTTAAGAGTATTTTCAATTGGTTTTACTTTTTCTTCCTTTTCATTAGTGGCTTGAGCAAATGATTTCAATCCTATATTGTGGGCAGAACCTTTTTTCTGATTTAAATATTGATTTTTACAATTATTAGGATGTGTATGCTGCACTTGCTGTTTTGGTTTTATCAGAAGATCTCTCCTTCTCTGAAGTTCTCTTGCGACTTCACAGCCTCTGTAGTTAGCTGGATGGGTTTTTCTTACAGTTTACACATATTGGTAGAGTGTTTCTCCCTGTAGTGCAATTGCTTGTGAGATGTTTACCAGAGCACCTCACACATCTTGGCTCTGGTAATACAATATTTATATAGACAATATCATTATCAAGAATCCAGAATAACTCTAACTATAGTGAGCTTCAGACTTGACTATAATGATTCTAATGCGTGTTTCCCCAGGTAATTACAAGTTTGCCTATATATTACGTTTGCTCACCCTTCTCCTTCAGAGATCCACACCTTCCTACACCTTGGAGACTCTTCCTCGCCAATCACTTCTGGCTATCAGCAAAACCTCCGGCAGCCCTTCTTTGACCAACTGATTCCCTGCTCTCTCTCTCTCTCTCTCTCTCCACAGCTTACATACAGTTCTTGCTTAATAACTTCTCTTCTTGCTTTAAAGGAAAGTACATGCATAACTTCTTAATAAGAACTTAGACTTCTCTAATAAGAACTCTGGCTTCTTAATAAGAACTTAGACAGTTATTCCTATATCTATACCTTAATTCCTACCATCACCGGCGCCCCTGAAACATTGTCCCAATGTTTACAAAAAGAAGAAAAAAAAATATACACATATATAAAAATACCAAAATAACATCACACAGACATGTTTCACATATGATCTCTTTAAAAGTCAGGGTAGTCACTCTTTAGTACCGGGAGTCATGTTCTACCTGATATCATGTACACTTTAAACAATAAATAAATGAATACAAAACTCAAAACGGTAATCCAGATTATAAGTATTATGTGTGTGAATTCTCTTGTATTTATCACATCAGACCATTCCTTGGATAATGAAATTGAAGCTAAATCGTCTCCTATTATGTTGTTATGTACAAACAACTCTGGAGTGGACAATGTCCAATTCTCATTCAATATTTGGGATCAATTTAGAAACTTTGGTGTGTCATGTTGGGGAAACGGTTTCACTATTAAGGATTCAAGGGTGGTCCATGATACAGGTATGATATGACACAAGGTAGATCTAAAGATCCCTTGCTATCACATGGACACTGTCTATCAATGAGGATGTTGTTATAATCATGGAGAGTACAATGACAGGGTAAGGTAACTTCAATCATGCCAGGATTGTTATAAGGTATTGGGATGTCGTGGTGTACACCATCGCATCATAGGTATGTATTAGAGGTGAGATGAGTGACAGTGATGGTGTTGACTGTGATCTCTGAAATCAAAAGTTCCTTGTTGCCTGGCATACAGTGAATTGTACATTGTGTTGCTATGCTATGTAAGTCTCCTCCTGTTATAAGTTTAGCTGCACAAGCTTGGGATACTGATAAGTATGATTTTCCCAATGCAGCGGTATAGGTGTGTATTCGAACAATCTCCATGTAGTTAGACTGCGCTGGATAGAAATTTTAATCATAGAGATCACAGAGGTAGATGTCATGAAAGATGATGTGATACAAAGATGATAATATTCAAGGATAAAATAAAGCAAAAGCTTAAAGTTTCAAATATTTTAATAATATAAATGAGCTACAATTGTTTCGCCTTGCGGCATCATCGGGCAACTAATTGTGGCTATCATATTATGGCCCGAACAGCCTGATATACTGGGGAAGTATTATTTTCCAGACATGCGTTATTGGTTGTGGGAAAGGTTTTGAAGGTTTGTAAAGGAGTAAGAGGGAAAACGTAGGTTAAAGGTACGATTGATTCATATACAAAATCAACTCATCTGGTTTGAAAGTTTCCCCCTGTAGACACTATGATGGGAATATCAAGAGATGAAACAAGGATCATAGGTAATAGGTGTAAGGAGCTATACCTTCAGTTCTGTACTATTATTGCTGAAGTTAGCATTTTGTATGTAATTTTCCATCACATTGGTTTCCTTAAACTGACTAAACGCTTTGTGTTAAATTCCTTGTAATTTGAAAACACATGTATATTGAAAAATAATACCTCCTCTCTCATTAAAGTTATTCTTAATTGTACATTATACTGTAGACTTGTATATTAACTGATTGTCAGGAAAATATCTGGAAACCCCAGATATCACATTAACTTATAAATCTCATAACATTAATTATAAATTAAAAAAAAAAAAAAACTAAATAAATATTTTTCAATAAAGATAACTTTGAACAAACCAGAAACAGAGATCGTTTAAACAGGATGTGAAGCTCAAAGGTGAGTAGTATTGAATTTCATCAAAGCACGAATTTTCATAGCCACAATATTTGCCGTGAGAATGGAGAATAGACCTAACACTACAAAATTAAATGCCTATAACGAAGAGTTTGAAAAAGGAATAAGCCAATCAAAAGAAATCAAGAAATATATTGTCCAATCAAAGGCAACTATAAGTAAACCACATGGAAAAAGGAAAGGGGAAAATGTGGGAAAAGAAAAGGTCAGTCGGGGAGAAACTGTCAAAGTTACAACTGTGTAATAAGTGCTTGGAGTATAAAATAAAAATATAATAAATAAAAGAAAAAATATAATTGTGGTGTTATAAATAATTACTGAAATTAGGCCTTTATAAATAAAAGGTATAACAAGTCATCAATAAAATTGGGGCATCAATAATAAGTGAAATGCTTAGAGTTATTTGAAAATAAATAAAAAATTAGTGAAAGTGTCTATTGCGAAATAGGGAGTGTTTCTATTCAATATCTAAGTAGTTTTAAAATAAAACGGTACTTACGTATTAACGCCACCGCAGCAGAAGTTGCTAGCCAATATTTGCTTACTTTGCGATATAATTATATATCACAACAGGTTTGGCCAGGTAGCTATATATATATATATATATATATATATATATATATATATAAACACCTGGCCAAACCTTTCGTAAGTTTATTGAAGTTAATAATTTGAAATTAGATCATGGATAAACATGAGCTTTAAAAGTGAAGTGCCGCCAATCTACGCCTCAAATTTTTGCGACAAATAATAAAATTAAAGTAAATGAATCTCAAAGCTGAAAAAAATGGAATTCTGCTTCCCTTAAACCAGTTTGCTCTTTATTGGCGCATGTGCATTAGCGCAACTTCTGCTGCGGTGGCGTTAATACGTAAGTACCAATAAAACTTTTATAAGACAGATCTTGAAGGTTATCAAACAAACAAAATCATATATCCAGAATAGTAAACAAGAGTAACTAATTATTTAAAGTAGACTTGTATAGATTGTTCAAGCAAAATAACTGTATTGGGGCTGTTTCACAAGAATTAGCTGTAGCGAAGGTTTTAAAAACAACACCTCTAAAGCAATTAGCATCAGGGCCCACTACTTTCAAAATGTTCAAAATTAGCAAGTGAACAGTAGATGTGTGATTGTTATTTGATTAAGGTCGAGGTAGTAAAAGAAACTTTAAATTGTCTAAATAAAAATATTTTGTCAATACAACAATATAATGAAGTGTATGCACGTTTTAAATTAGATTTTGTTTCATTGAAGTTTGAATTTGTAATTAGAATAGGGTAGAAAGTATCACACTTTGAAGAATCATTCCTTTAATGTTAAAAACATTAATAATTTGTTAGTATAGGTAATTTTGTTTAAATTAAGTAGAAAATATTAAAATTTTTAGTTTCTCTACAATTTCATGTAAGATGATGAAATGTGATCAGTGATGTCAGTAGATTAATGAATATTTCTTGTATCAAAATTGCAGTAGATATATTTGTATAGAAGTTTAGACAATATATTTGAGAGATCAGCCAAGTCATCTCTTGTATCATTTATAACCTGGTCTCTTTTGGAGTCATCATTCACGCTAAGCAAAATTTGACCCACAGAGGTCTGGTGGAGCCCCCAAGTTAAAAGCATTAATTTAATTCAAGGTTAGTAGAAACCAAAAGTAAAAATCATCTAACGAAATCTTTATAATCAAAGTATTACATGGTGAAGATTCGTTTGATTAAAACTTACTAACTAACTAACTTACTAACATGGATAGAAAAACTTGCATGGTGAATACACCTATTTAAGCAAATATATCAAAAGGTGTAAATACCTAAATAAAGTAAAGTGAGACTTAACAAACTCCCACTAAATCCTACATGATGTTATATTAAACCTTCAAAATCATATTTCACTTTTATATCACATTAACCTGAAAATGTTCATATGTAATTATGTAACCCCACGTTCCTCCAGTGGCATGATAGGAAAGCGCGAGGTTGCCGCGATCGATGAAAACGGAGGACATGGAGCAACCACGTGAGATTGCCACTAAACAATCAATTGACAGTCAGTCAATTTCAGTCAAAAAAAGGAAAAAAAAAGAAAACACACCTACACTAGTAGAAAAACAAGCAAGTATTTTACTCTAGCGACAAGATTATACATACATTAAAAAAAATATTAACAATCAACAATTAGCAATTACAATAAACAAATAAATATCAAAAATTAGGTTAACTTTGCTTTTTATATTATGATAGACATATTATTTGATTTTTAATAAAGAAAAATGTTGGCCAACGAAAACATCACACCAATTTCCAATTTCCAACTTCCAATTTCATTATACATATAAATAAAACAATACAAAGTACAATTGCGATACGAATTTAGTACATACATAAACTACAATAGTTATATTTTAATAATTTAGATGAAACAAATTGATTTATCATAATAAAATATTGTAATGACCACGCTTGGAATAGATTAAAACTAAAGTTCAAGCTATGACCTAATGAATTTGAACACTTTTAAAGAGAAAATTATACTAAAGTTTCGGAATCTCATTACTTCAAAATGTGATTATTACTGGACAAGTTTAATGTTGTTTTTATAAACTTTGTTATGTAATATTACAATATTAGCCACATTTATATTGAAAAGCTATAATTTCATTAATTAAATAATCAGCTTTCAATTAGGTAATGTAATTACAATTGAATTACATTCCTTCCTTTAAAAAAAAAAAATGTATACTTTATCACAAAATATAAAATTGATAAGTGCTTTCATCTACTAGATATTGAAAATGTTTCAGATATATTATAGTTCACAAGCAATTTGGAAATCACTAAAATATAGACCAAATGATCAATAAATTTTATTCAACTTCATATAAATTGTTGAATGTGCATGAAAACTTTTCTTGAAAACTATTATACAGCTCTCTAAGGTATAATAACAAAATTAGAAAGTTTATGTTTTCAACAAAGGATAGAATATGAAAATCCATAAACTAAATATGAACCATTGATACAAAACCAGATTATATAACTTTTTAAAATTCTTTTTTATTTCTTTCCTGACTTAATAACTGAAGGATAAACCTCGTTTGCTTTCAAAGGCCTTTCGTTTGCCTTCACTAAAGTTTTGGTGATCCAATACTTATATCTTCAGAATAGTTTTTTTTTTTTTTAAATTATTATTATTTTTTTTTGGATCTCACACTTGAACTAGCGTGGCTGTTTTAGAAAAAAAAAAAAAAAAACAAACAAACAAAGGTATTAGTGAAGTGCATTTGAATTACTTGCACAAGTTGTTATTTTATTTATTTTTTCTTTAGAAGATTCTTAAGTTTAACTAACCTGGTTCAAAGATACAGCTTGGCATGAAAACGGCTAGACGGGTAGATGCCTGCATGTCAGTCGAATGAAAATAAATTAATATGTAAGAAAGAAATTTTGCCACGAGGCACGATTATCTACTTCCTTTATCTTTGATAGGTTGAGGTTCTGTTTACATATTAGGAAGTAGATTTATCAGCAAGATAAGCATCCAACCAAATTAGCGGTCGGTGCTGTGACCTATGTACGCACAGCTCTCCCCCCCGCGAAAGACGGAGTTGGGGTAGAACTTCAGAGAAAAGAAAAAAAAAATTTCTCAGACAGATGTTTTAGACCTCAGGAAAACTTAAAACTAACATGCATTGCGAGTGTCGCACTATATTTGGGTACACCCTAACCTATGCGTAGTTCGACAGAACCGGTCAATATACCTCCACCAAGACAAACAACAAAGAAAGAAAATTACCAAACTTAACTATCTAAGAAAATGGACTCACTATGTCCTCGTTCGAAGACGACATTGTGACGAAGAAACAGAAGAGTTCATGACACTCTCTGCATTCTCGTCGCATCGATTACACCCGCGGAGTGCTCGATGATGGTGGATGTCCCCTTTTGCAAGAGGTTGATTCATCATCCGCTTGGATGTGAGACGTGTCAAGTACATGTGACGGCTTTTACCGTCAAAGAGAACCTCATAGCTGATCAGACTATGGGTTGTATATGTCAAGTCCGGGAATTAGCGAGATATATCACTAAACAAAGGAAAATCAAAATTCTCCTCGCCTGCCAACATCCATATATCTTGTGGCACGGAGGGGTTCTACGCAGAGCTCAACCCACCAATGCCCAAACATACGGACGTGTATATGGCTTAGAGAAAACACGGCTTGGCTCCGTGTTTTGTTCTGTTTGGTAGTACCAAAAGAAGAAGACTACCTGTCAACGATTTTGTGCGGGACAAGAAAGATCAGATGAAAGGTTTGGCAAAATCCACCCATCCGGAGGACCAGTGGCTGTGTTATTGCCTCCCGAAGATGTTTAAAAGCTTTCTCTTGCTCAACTTGCCAAGAGAATTTCTGGCCCTTTCGTGGGAGCAGATTTAGAGGCGCGGCGTGCTCCGCAAAATTCGGAATGAATTTGGAAAAGAAATTGACCATCCCAATAAATCTGGAAACGGCCTTAGGGTTCTTGGGTTGTGGGAAGTTTTTTATGGCTTTGGTTCTTGATGGGTCAATTTGCACGCCGCATGAAGAAACCAGGTGTCCTAAGAAACTTATCGCATTCACGGCGAAACGAACTTTATCTGGGTTGACAGTCAAGCCAGCCCGCCGCAAACGAGAAAGAACTTCCCGAAGATGTTGCTGATGCTCTTCCCAAGTTTTCGAATAGATGACCAGGTCATCAAGATAATTAAAAATGAATTTGAACTTGATGTCCGAAAAGACTTGATCAAGAAGTCTAGTGAGGACTGGGGCACCGGTACAGAGTCCGAAAGGGACTCGAGTAAATTGGTAGAGCATCCAGGGAGTGCAGAAACTGGTGATTTGCTTGGACCTTTGAGACAATGGGATCTGATGGTAAGCTGAGTTCAAATCAAAAACTGTGAAATATTTGGCACCGACAAACCAGTTAAAACATTGGTGTAGATTAGGTAGCGTCACAGCTTCCACGATGATGTGTTGATTGAGTCTCCGATAATCAATCACCATCCTTTTTTTCTTTTCGGGATGTTGAACCAGAAAAACGGGTGAAGCATATGCCGAGAGGCTCGGTTCTACTACTCCTGAGTCTAATAAATCTTTGATGTGTTCGCGGAGGTCTTCCATTTTTGGGGGAGCCAGTTGGTATGGTGAACATTTGACTGGGGTGTCATCCTTAAGCTGGATGTCATATTCAATTAAATTGGTTAAGCCCAATTTCTTGGTGAGTACCTGAGGAAAGTCCCCAATTATTTTCAGGATGGCATTTTTGTTACCCTTCTCAAGATGACCTAAGGGGTCAGGGGGAGTGGCCGCCGTGGCTGAAGACACTATTTGTGTATAAGACACATTACTAAAATTACATAAAGGAAAGGCAAAGGACCTGGAGAATTTAAAATAGAAGTTTTTTGCAGAGAGATCGAGTACCAGTCCCGTCCTCGAGATGAAGTCCGATCCAAGAATCAGAGGACATGACAACCTATGTGCCACCAGAAAACTTATGTCCCAACTGCAATGTTCCATTTTAAGATGTAGGACGCAAGAAAAGGAAATGGGTAACCTTTCTCCAGAAGCCGTGACACAATCAGCCCTTACCTCGGTCATAGATTTGAAAGCTTTGGTGTTTATTACTTTACTGAAAAGGTCGTTTGATATTACGCATCTTACTGAACCGGAGTCCAGCAGAGCATTGACCTTAAATTGGCCAAAGGCGACTTCCACCAAAGGCAAAAACTGCTCGGTCAGACCCCTAGACTTGAGGGAAATATTTCTATTTTGATACTTGCATTTGGAAAGCCTCGAGCTGGAATAGGCTTGCCTGCGCCTATTCCTTGATAAGAAGAACTTACAACTCCAGATATAATGACCGGGAGTGTCGCAATAATAACAACGTGGCGCCAAACTATCTTTGAAATTATTACAATGGATTGTCCTAATTCAATTTGACGATAAATTAAAATTTGGAAAAGAAGGCCTACCACGTACGTGTCGATCAGGTTTATTCTTAGATCCGTTGTGGTTGGTTTTACATTGAAATGCGGGCTTGGACCTACCAACTAAATTCCAAACCTGCCCCCGTTTTTTTGAAAGGTGTTGTCCCCTTGAAAGCCGGTTCCGACACTCTGGGCTTCTATGCCCCGGCTGCCCGCAACTGTAACAGACCACTGATGGTCTCGTAGCTCTATAATCTAAATTTCTGGGTTCGGGTCTCATTGGTGGAGCCCTTTGTCCGTCTGTGTACATGATGTTATTCACATGTGCACACAAACGGTCTAGGTCTGCAAAGTTGACTGGCCTAGTAGCAAAAACTAAACAGTTGCGAACCTCCGGTGACAGTCCCTCCAGAATGACGTCCGTGACCTCCAATTCGGACTTGTTCAATTTTAGAATTTCCGCGGACTCTTTAATGTCGTTGACAAAGTTGTGCACGGTTTCATTAGGTCCTTGAGGACGATAATGCAATTCATGGACTAAGGAACTTAACCTCTTAGTTGGGATGAAGAGATTTAAGGTCTCTTTATGAAAACTATCAAAAGTCTGATGTCTTATCAGACACGAATTCAGGGGTCCCTGAGCATAAGGCATCAAGACGTTATTTATGTTTAGAGCTATATCTGGGTATATTTTAACAATTTTTAAAGATATTTTTATAAAAGATAATAATTTATTGAGGTCGAAACCATCTGTGTGAGGTAAGGTTTTGATAAGTAATTCCGCCGGGTGACTCAACTTTCCATACAAGGAACTGTAAGCACCTTTTTGTGAATTGGTCACCGTTTCTGGATGTAAATCAACCTGAGGGGTTTCCAAGGCCGAATTTACTTCGAAAGAGTGCAATGGTGACGGGAGTTAGGAAATCAATTATCCTAAAGGGGCCGGACCATCGAGGCATCAATTTAGCGGTCCGCTTGTCTATGGCAGAACTTAAAGGATGTGTCTTGCACCAGACAAGATCATTATTTTATACTAATGGGGTTTTCGGAATTTATAATAAGTCTTTTCGACTTTTTGGTGCGCTTTCAAAATGTTATCTTTGGCCTGGCGCCAAATTTGTGAGGGGTTGGTGTTAGGCTTTGGGAGAAGATCATGTATGTTCCAAATGAGACTCAATGGTGTATTGGGGAAAAAATTGAATAGAATTTTAAAAGGAGTTGCTTTGAGAGTCTCATGGTGTGCGAAGTTAAAGACCAGCTGAAGCCAGCAAAGGGAGTCGTCCCAAGATGATTGATTACGTGAATGAAAGGCGATGAGGGCTGCCTTGAAATTTCTATTTAGTCGTTCCGCATTATTAGGCTGGGGATGATACGGGGATAAGGTAGCATGTTTAATACCGCGAGAAAAACAGAAATTGCGGAAGACGTTTGACACGAAGCATTGAGCGTTGTCAGAGATTATGATTTTGGGAAATCCGAAATTTTGAAAAATGATTTGGCTTAGGGCCTTAACGGTGCTATGGGAGGTTGCATCTCTGACAGGGTGAATTTTGAGAACTGGTCCACTGCGACCAGAATCATATTGTAGCCCTTCTTTGTCCTGGGAAGCTTCCCTACATAATCTATATGTAATTTTTCCATAGGACGATTCGGGACTGTTGAGGCAAGATACCCTAGTCTTGTATTCTGCGCGGGTTTACTGACAGCACAAATCGAACAAGCTCGCACCTTAGAAGTGACATCTTGTTTTAGAGTCGGCCAAAAAAAATTCTCCTTCACCTTAAACAAAGTCTTAAGTACTCCAAGATGACCACCCACAACGGAGTTGTGATGGTAATTTATTACCAGATCGACTAAGGACTGAGGTAGGTAAATTCTGGTGGGCTTTTCCAGATGATTTTTTAAGCAAAAGACTCCTTTACTCAAACAGTACTTCTCTGAAGAGTTGTTATCCTCAAGATCAGCGATGATGGGTTTTAAGATGGGGTCGGCCTTTTGATGCGTTTGGATGTCGTGGTATTCCAAAGGAAAATTCGTGAGGAGACTGGTACATAAAAATGCGGAGTTCTCTTCGTTGAAACTTTCTGGTTCAAACATGCATGAGAGGGAGTTTGCTATGATGTTTTGAGTTCCTCTTATGTGCCCTACCTTAAATTTTAAGGAGGGAAACTTGGCAGTCCAACGGCCTAATTTGTCAAGCTGATGAGGACGTGATAAAAGCCAGGAAAGTGCTTGGTTGTCAGTCTCTAGTAAAAATTTCCGATGTTCAAGATACTGTCTAAACTTTTCCACTCCAAAAACTACGGCAAGACATTTGGCTTCGTATGCAGATGAGGCTTTTCTTTCTGCAGGAGTTAAGGTACGTGATGCGTACGCTATGGGTTGTCGTGAACCGTCAATTTCCTGGAGTAGAACTGCTCCTAGGGCCACCGAGCTCGCCTCTGTTTGTAAGATGAACGGATTTAAGAATAAACCTGATCAACACGTACGTGGTAGGCCTTCTTTTCCAAATTTTAATTTATCGTTGAATCGAATTAGGACAATCCATTGTAACAAATTCAAAGATAGTTTGATGCCACGTTGTTACTATTGCGACACTCCCGGTCATTATATCTGGGGTTGTAAGTTCTTCTTATCAAGGAATAGGCGCAGGCAAGCCTATTCCAGCTTGAGGCTTTCCAACTGCAAGTATCAAAATAGAAATATTTCCCTCAAGTCTAGGGGTCTGACCGATCAGTTTTTGCCTTTGGTGGAAGTCGCCTTTGGCCAATTTAAGGTCAATGCTCTGCTGGACTCCGGTTCAGTAAGATGCGTAATATCAAATGACCTTTTCAGTAAACTAATAAACACCAAAGCTTTCAAATCTATGACCGAGGTAAGGGCTGATTGTGTCACGGCTTCTGGAGAAAGGTTACCCATTTCCTTTTCTTGCGTCCTACATCTTAAAATGGAACATTGCAGTTGGGACATAAGTTTTCTGGTGGCACATAGGTTGTCATGTCCTCTGATTCTTGGATCGGACTTCATCTCGAGGACGGGACTGGTACTCGATCTCTCCGCAAATAACATCTATTTTAAATTCGCCAGGTCCTTTGTCTTTCCTTTATGTAATTTTAGTAATGTGTCTTATACACAAATAAGTTAGTGTCTTCAGCCACGGCGGCCACTCCCCCTGACCCTTTAGGTCATCTTGAGAAGGGTAACAAAAATGCCATCCTGAGAATAATTGGGGACTTTCCTCAGGTACTCACCAAGAAGTTGGGATTAACCAATTTAATTGAATATGACATCCAGCTTAAGGATGACACCCCAGTCAAATGTTCACCATACCAACTGGCTCCCCTCAAAATGGAATACCTCCGCGAACACATCAAAGATTTATTAGACTCAGGAGTAGTAGAACCGAGCCTCTCGGCATATCCTTCACCCGTTTTTCTGGTTCAACATCCCGAAAAGAAAACAAGGATGGTGATTATCGGAGACTCAATCAACACATCGTCGTGGAAGCGTGCTGGGCCCATAACCCAGAGGTCCGTGGATCGTAACCACGCTCTGCTACCAAAATGTAACCCCACGTTCCTCCAGTGGCATGATATCAAAGCGCAAGGTTGCCGCGTTCGATGAAAACGAAGGACGTGGAGCAACCACGTGAGATTGCCACTAAACAATCAATTGACATTCAGTCAATTTAAGTCAAAAGAGAAAAAAAAGAAAAACACACCTACACTAGTAGAAAAAAAGCAAGTTATTTACTCTAGCGACAAGATTATACATACATTTAAAAAAAATATATTAACAATCAACAATTAGCAATTACAATAAACAAATAAATATCAACAATTAGTTTAACTTTGCTTTTTATATTATGAACGACATATGCTTTGTTTTTTAATAAAGAAAAACGTTGGCCAACGAAAACATCACACCAACTTCCAATTTCAATATACATATATACATATAAATAAAACAATACAAAGTACAATTGCGATACAAATTTAGTACATACATAAACTACAATAGTTATATTTTGATAATTTAGATGAAACAAATTGATTTATCATAAAAAAAATATTGTAATGACCACGCTTGGAATAGATTAAAACTAAAGTTCAAGCTATAACTTAATGAATTTGAACACTTTTAAAGAGAAAATTATACTAAAGTTTCGAAATCTCATTACTTCAAAATGTGATTATTACTGGACAAGTTCAATGTTGATTTTCTAAACTTTGTTATGTAATATTACAATATTAATCACATTTGTATTGAAAAGCTATAATTTCATTAATTAAATAATCAGCTTTCAATTAGGTAATGTAATTACAATTGAATTACATTTCTTCCTTTAAAAAAAAATGTATACTTTATCACAAAATATAAAATTGATAAGTGCTTTCATCTACTAGATATTGAAAATGTTTCAGATATATTACGGTTGACAAGCAATTTGGAAAACACTAAAATATAGACCAAATGTAAATTGTTGAATGTGCATGAAAACTTTTCTTGAAAACAGCTCTCTAAGGTATAATAACAAAATTAGAAAGTTTATGTTTTCAACAATGGATAGAATATGAAAATCCATAAACTAAATATGAACCATTGATACAAAATCAGATTATATAACTTTTAAAATAATTTTTTTGTTATTTTTTCTTTCCTGACTTAATAACTGAAGGATAAACCTCGTTTGCTTTCAAATGCCTTCACTAAAGTTTTGGTGATCCAAAACTTATATCTTCAGAATAGTTTAAAAAAAAAAAAAAATTTTTTTTCCCCTTTGGATCTCACACTTGAACCAGCGTGGCTGTTTTAGAAGAAGAAAAAAAACAAACAAACAAAGGTATTAATGAAGTGCATTTGAATTACTTGCACAAGTTGTTATTTTATTTATTTTTTATTTAGAAGATTCTTAAGTTTAACTAACCTGGTTCAAAGATACGGCTTGGCATGAAAACAGCTAGACGGGTAGATCCCATGTAGATCTGCATGTCAGTTGAATGAAAATAAATTAATATGTAAGAAAGAAATTTTGCCACGAGGCACGATTATCTACTTCCTTTATCTTTGAAAGGTTGAGGTTCTGTTTACATATTAGGAAGTAGATTTATCAGCAAGATAAGCATCCAACCAAATTAGCGGTCGGTGCTGTGACCTATGTACGCTACAATTATATAAATATGCATACATGAAAGGAATAATTACAAAAATAATTTCATACTTCTTCATTCATGTTATACTCTTTCATCCTTCACACATGTATATCGCCTACCCATAGTCCATATTTGAGCACCATGATTTCATAATTAAGTGGTGATAATTGTTTCAAAATTTTGTAAGGTCCTTTATACTGTTTTATTAATTTATTTTCTTTTTTCTCAATTTTTATTAAAACAAGCTCTCCGACCTTATACTCTTTTTCTTTGTGCCTCAAATTGTACCTCTGCCTTTGACTCTCCTGTGTGGCTAACATCAATTGTGGCAATTCCGTCTTGATTTTGTGAATCGTCTTTAAAGCTGCTAAAACATTTGTGTCCGGACCAGGAGGTGAAATACCTGTTGATGCATGTTTACCCGAGTTGTAGGCAAAAGTAACTAATTTGACGTATTTTGGACAGTCTCTCACTTATATAAAACCTAAGCATTTGTACCAGCGTAGAATTATACCTTTCTGTAATGCTCTGTCTCTGTGGTGTATATGACGTTGACATCCTGTATACAATACCTGAAGCTTTATATAACTGTTTAAGCATGTCAGCAACAAAATGTGTACATCTGTCAGTTTGCACTTCCGCTGGCATGCCATAATGTGGAATGATGTCTTCCAAGAGAAACCTAGCTGTGGTTTGGGAATCCGTCTATTCTCTCGTCTTCACAAGAGCAAACCGTGCCATATTGTCTGTTGCCACTAAAATATATATCTTCTTATTAGCCCTTGGAAAAGGTCCTCAATTATCTAGAGTCAATTTGATAAAAGGCTTACCACAAATTGATATAGGTTGTAACAAACCTCTCTGTTTTTGTCATTCTGCTTTCTTAGTCTGTTATTTTGACAATCCTTAATATATTTTACAACATCTGTCGTCATATTAGGCCAAAAATATTTCTTACATAATTTAGATAACGTCTTTAACATCCCTGCACGTCCCACTATCAAAATGAGTCATGAAATGCTTCCAAAATCTCAGTAACAAAGGCCTGAGGCAATACCAGTAGCAAGGTTATGTCTTATTTACATAATGTTTATAGTGCAGAATGTTTTCTGGTATTATATATAACCTTTAGGCTCTCAAGTGTGCTTTGTCAGCACTTGCAGGATCAAACAAAGGTTGTCGTATGTTGAATAAATATGCCAACAAATATGTAGTTGCTCTATATTGATCTTTTTTTATTTTTTATTTTTAATTCTCCTTGTACTTCAGTTGGTGTAGTCTGTGTCGCGACTTAAACTATCAGGAAATTTCATTTCAATTCCCGGCTTGTGCTTGATATTGAAGTCATATCCACTAGTTTCAATACCAATCTATTTAACCGTGAACTTAACGTTTTGTCATTTTTATAATACTGAAAGCTGGTATTGTCAATAAAAATAGTCAAATGTTGACTGTACAAAAAAGGTCGAAAATAATTTACCGTGTACACTACACTAAGGAGCTCTATTACTGAGACACTCCACTTAGTCTTCTGCTTATATATGCTACTGGCCGCATATGAGACTACGATTTCCCTGTCTTCATTATAGTTATCTAACACTGGATGTGTGGTTAAGACATTCTTTAAGTTTTGAAATGCTTGTTTGTTGTGTTTTTTTTTTTTGAGTTGCTGTGTGTCCAGTTTAGTTTCTTACTGTCAGTATTTTTTTTTCATTGTGAGATCCATCAACAGTTTAGCAATGTTGCTAAACCTCTAGACAATTCCCCCCCCCCCCCTAATGTAGACCATGTAATATGATCCAGCCCCCAGGAAACGTCCTTACATCCCTCATTTTCGTAGGGTTAGGAATATCCATAATTGCCTTTATGTTCTTATCTAAAGAACATATTCCTTCTGCAGAAATATTATGCCCAGGTCAGGGCCACCACATGGCCGGTGCTACCGTTGCTACGGCAACAGGGCCCGTGGGCCAAGGGGCCCGCAAGGACAGGGAAAAAAATTTAAAATTAGAAATTTTTTAATAAATCATAGAAAGAGAACAATAATTAAATCACTAGGACTAGATTTATGTGTATCAATGAAATATTACATCAGAGTAACATAAATTGGTTAATTGGATATGCAATGCGTTGCGTACAAATCGTGTCTGAATCTACAACAGCTGTGAGTAACAAAACCACCACCAGATGACGTGAACATGACAACATGTGACACCTTGTTGACAGTGCGACAGTGCTAGTGCAGAAGCAGAACACTGCCCGCCCTCTGCGACTCGGCTTAAAGTCAATGACGTTGCTATTTTTAGTGTACCCCTCTCCCTCACACTGCGGCCCACTTGCACCACTCCATTCCCGCCAGTCACCCCAGTGAATCAACAACCGTAACAGGTGCTTGCTACTTAGTACTGTAGTGTGTTTCCGCCGCATGACAGTTTGTGTACGGTATGTAATTGTTTTAAACATTTAATAGTTGCTTTATTATATCATTAATCATTATGTCTACAAGTAATTTCAAGCACAAATCTGGAGCGCAAAAACGGAAGTTAAAAGCCATTAAAGATGCAAAAGGGGCTTTGGGCCGGCAGAATATTACAAAGTTTTTTTAAAAAGAATAATGATAGTGATAGTCGTTCTCATTGTAATGATGATGCAAGTGTTAGAAGTGACAGTTTATCTACTTGTAAAACTACTGATGATAGTGTGTCTGTGTCTAGTGAATTAGTGTTTGAAACTGATGACAATACAGGCAAGACTTCCTCTGAGGCAAAGCAGGTAGCACATGTTGTAGATTCAATCAATACGGGTAGTAATAACGAAAACGATATTTCAAATGACGAGAGTTCTAACAATGATAAATCAATTTTAGATTTTACCGATCCAGGCACATGGCCGGAAATAATTAGTGATATTAATCGCCAGAATATTGTCTCTCGAAACAATATAAAATTTGAAGAATTATGTAGTAAGGCTAAAACATTCCCTAAAGACAAAACAGGAAAACTGTTTCCTAACTATCTTCTCAACACTAAATCTATAAACAATCGAGAAAAGTACCCCAGGGACTGGTTAATTTGGAGCTCTTCAAAACAGATACTTCATTGCATTGCCTGTACTCTTTTTTCTAATAGCCAAAAAAGAAGCAAATTAGCAAACATAGGATTTTCACCGGCTCAATTTCCATGGAAAATGTTGTATAACAAACTTCCCGAACATGAAAATAGCAATGACCATCGTAAGTCTTATTGTCAATGGAAATCCCTCCAACAATAAATTAATTCAAAAGGTATTGACAGTGGTCTTCAAAAACAAATTTTGAATGAAGCAGGAAAGTGGAAAGCAATTTTACAACGGATTTTGGACGTGACACTCTTTCTAGCATCAAGGGGGTTGCCTTTTCAAGGAGATAATGTATCAATTGGTGATGCAAATAATGGGAATTTTCTGGGGACTTTGGAGTTAATTGGAAAATACGATGAAATCATTAGGGAGCACTTGGCTAAGATCAAAACTCTGCAATTGCAAGGAAAAAAACGTGAAAGGACAAGCCCATTACTTATCTTGGAAAAGTCAAAATGAGTTCATTTCTCTTTGTGGTGAAAAAAGTTTTAAAATTTATACTTAGTGAAAGGCAAGAAACTATTTATTACGGGCTGATTGTTGATGCAACTCCTGATGTATCACATCAAAAACAAAATGTATTTATTTTGAGATATGTCATTCAAAATAAAGACTCTAAGCAATATGAAATAAAAAAGATTTGTGAAATTTGTCAACTGTAATGGAAAAAGTGGAGAAGATATTACTAATGCAATTTTAACTGTTTTAGCTGAAAATAACATCCCTCTTGAGGACTGCAGGGCTCAAGCGTATGATGGTGGGTCTAACATGTGTGGAAAAGTAAAAGGAGTAAAAGCAAGACTGTTCGAGAAATATGATGTGGCATTTTATTCACCATGTGGAGCTCACTCCTTAAACAGAATAGGAGTTAATACAGTAAAAATATGCCCCGAAATTATGACCTTCTTTGGAAACTTGGAAACAATGTATTCTTTTTTCGCCTATAGTCCTAGAAGATGGGATATTTTGACTTCTGAAGTGCCGCTTTCACTAAAAAACCAATCACAAACAAGGTGGTATGAAAGATTCGAAGCCGTTGTTCCCGTTACAAAGCACTACCCAGGACTATTAACGGCCTTAGAACGAGTATTAACTGAGTTGAAGTCAAGCTTAGAATGCGTAGAACCAAAAGCATACAATAAAGCTATGAGTCTTAAAAAATACTTTTCTTCTTTTCAAGGCCTTTGTATGACAGTATTTTGGTACAAAGTGTTAGGCTGCATCAATGAAAAGAGTGTAATAATTCAGTCGCAGAGTATTTCTCTGGACATTGAAGTGAAACTGATGAATGATCTGAAGGAAGACATGCAACGACTGAGAAATTCGTGGGAGGACATCATTAGTGAGTAACGCTTAGTGGCAGAATCCATCAAAGTACCATCTACGTTTCCAAAATCAAGAGGTCGCCCTCAATTGGAAACAACTATTGAAGACGAAGAAAACCATTTTAAAACTAATATTGAGTATAGAGCTTTGGATTTTATTTTGTCTGATCTCAAGACAAGATTTGAAGCAACTAATGCATTGACTGAACTCTTCAGCCCAGTTCTTCAATTCAGCTCTATGGAAGACAGTGATTTAAAGGATAAGGCTGAAAACTTAGTTAAAACTTATAAGAATGATATATCAGTAAACTTTTCAGATGAAATTATACATCTGAAACATATATTCAGCTCTGTGTTTCAAGTTGACCAAAAAAACATTTCAAATAACCCGTTAGAGTTGTTGAATGCAATTCATGCCAAACAGTTAGAACCAATATTCATAAATGTGTGTATTGCATTAAGAATATTTTGTACGATACCAGTTTCTGTTGTATCTGCAGAAAGAGCATTTAGTCAGCTGGGCAACGTATTAAAAACATGGCAACGTTCATCAATGACTCAAGAACGTCTTAACTCACTTGGAGTGTTAGCAATCGAACACCGTCTTTCATCAAGCCTTGACTTCAGTGATGTAATTGTAAAATTCTCAATGATCAAAGCCAGAAAAATGTAGCTTTCATTCTTTCAATAAATTATCAGAACTCAGAAACATTACAATGCAACATATAACTTTCATTTATGTTTACATGGTTTTTAGCTTTGAATTTAAATTGATTTTAGTAAGCTATTAGTAAGACCAATTTTTGTGAAATACTTATTAGATTTTCCTTCATTAAATTTTTTTCTTTATAAACATGTATTTGCTTTGCTTACTTCATTTTTACCTAAAGGTTGTATCTTCTGATTCTCAATATCTCAATGATAAAATTAGGATGTGTTCTCAACGTATCATAAAACAGATGTAATAATAATACAAATGCATCAATACATATTCAATATGCATTAGCTTAGCCATTAATATACTCATAGCAATTAATTTCTTTTTTTGGTAGTAAGAGGGGGGCCCATCGTGACCTTTAGCAACGGGGCACACGGAATGATGTGGGGGGCATGCCATTGTTGTAATTTTAGTGTCCCAGCTTACCATGGGACTGTCTCCATGAACTTTCACATTGTAGGTGATAACCACTCTTTCTAGCCTCTGACCTAATCAACAGGTCTATAAGAGGAATGTTAAAACAACAGTCCAAAGATGCTCCAGGGGCACTACAAACAGGTCCTGTAACCGCGAGACAGGCAAGTCTCAATTCCCGACAGTCTTACAGCTGATCTCTGGATTTCTAATTTAGGCCACAACACAAAGGCACCATATGTAATGTGAGGTCTAACTATAGAGGTGTAAAGCCAAAACATCAGCTTTGGCCCTAAATCCATGTCCCACCAATCACCAGCCTGCATGCCATGTAATATTTTACCCCTATCGATTACACGGTCTATATATGAACTCCAGTTAAATCTGTTACCCAGGACTACTCTTAAATACTTAACCTTGGATCCCATTTTGATTTCATTAGCGAATAGTCAGTGGTCCAAGACCCTCCAACTTCCTTCATCTAGTATAAATGGAATAATTTCAGTTTTGGCTGGATTCACTGACCAATCATTGCACCAACATTCAATTGTCCTTAGTGCTAATCCAAACATTTCTGTGACAGTTGATATATTCAACTACTACAAGTATTACAATATCATCGGCATAGCCCTGTGAATGCACCTCAATGTTGTTATGATTACTCATGAGGTCATCAACCACTAAGTTCCACAGCAAGTGGGACAATACCTCTCCCTGTGGAGACTGTTATGAATTTACATACCAACCTAACCAAAAATATCAAAACCAAAGTTTTAAAATCACAAAAACACCAATTAATTATATATGACTAGTACTAATTCTTCAACCAATTTACAAAATAGTAAAAAATTTTATATTTCTCGTTTATATAGTTATACATTTTTAGTAAAAACTAAGAGTAAGGCTGATGGCACCATTTGTTAGGAATTTACGTTTATTAGGCCTTTATTCTTGATTATAACATAATTAAAAAAATCATCGGTGGTTAAGTTTTGTACTCAATATTTATTATATTATTTATCTACCCCAAATATCTTTATCATTAAATTAACTCTCTTATTATGCTAATATGAATTATCGAGCTATCTTACAACTTAAGGGTTTATCCTAAATACATTGAAATCAAATTACATCTATTTTGACATATATGAACCCAGTATGATTCCAATTGTTGTTCTTTTATGAATCTACTTTACTTTTGAGACGATTACCAGATCTCTCTATACATAAATGTTTGCTCACCCCTTTTTCCTGTGAAGACTCTTGGATATTCGGCGGGCTCTCTCTCTCCCTCACTGTGAGATTCTCTCTCGCTCCCTCGGCGATACATTTCACAAAGACTGACCGTCTCTACTTTATTAAGGGGTTATATGCACTTGTGTAATGTGTGTCGGTCATAGTACTCGCAAGGCAAGCATTTCAACACTTTTTGAATTATTTCACAATACCTGGCTCTCATTCTAGTTTTCATATGTTCTTCCTTATTCTAATAGTTTTATTATATTTTATATTTATTCTATTCTTTATTTGATTACAATACATTTAATATACACAATACATACATACATAATATTTTACAATAAATACATAGAATCAATAATATTTACATACTACTGAATTTACGTATATAAATACTTAATCCTTACAATACCATCGAGTTACATTGACCTCTACATCATCGCCATGCAGTGAGGATTTTATAACCCTGTTTTTCATCTACTTAATCCATTTTCCTTAATCCATCAATTCCACGACCTAGGACTGCCTTCAAAATGGACCGAGTTGTGGTGTTATCAAAACCTCCTTCAATATCTAGAAATGCACGTAATGCCACTTCTTTATTGTCAAGAGCATTTTCTATTCTACTTTCCAACTGATGCAGAGCCGAGTTGTAGGATTTCCCATGTGTATAAGGATGTTGATTAATATGGAAAGGGTTCCCCATTAATATTCCTTCCCACAGGAACCTATGAATTACCTTCTCCAGTACCTTTAGAAGAAACAAGGACAAGCTTATGGGGCGAAAGGACTTAGGTTCATTATAACTCACCTTTCCTGGCTTAGTTATAAACATGACCTTGGAAACACTCCATTCTTATGGGATGTATTCAAGAACGAGGCTGGCTCTATATAGCCCACAGAACACGGACAATATGCTTTCAATCCTTTGCTATAAGCAAACAGGTCTAATACCATCTCCACCAGGAGATTTGTAGAGGTCAAATGTACAAACTGCCGATTTGATTTTACTAAATGTAATTATACGATGGGTTAATTTCCATTCATTAGTATTTACATTGTGTCAAGTCTGATCCCCCTTAGGTGTATTATGCAACATATCTTTTCTTATGGTGCATCCTGGAAAGTGGGTGTTTAAGAGAATTTCCAACACCTCCCTAGCTTCCAAAAGAAACTTACTATTAGTATCCCTAATAGTTCCTATTGGTGAGGTAGGATCCTTGGATAGTATCCTCTTTATTCTAGCAGTTTCCTGTACTCCTTCAATATCAGTACAGAACTTCCTCCATGAGTGCCTTTTCCCCATGCCTTACCTTTATGTTATATTGGGACAACACTCTGTTATATGTGTCCCAACAACACATGTATCTCTTAGAAATTCTGAAAAAGGACATTACCCTCTTTCTGAGTCCTGACAGTTCAAGGTTCCACCATTTTACTCCAACAGACCTTACATGAATTAATAGGTAATTCGCCTCAAAAGAAGTCACTATGGCTTCTCTAAGGTTTTATATCTTCTATATTACTAATCTTATCTGAAAGTTTCTTGATTTTCTTTTTCAGACCAGATCGTTTTTATAGGAGTTCCAGTCTGTTGTTCTGGGATTCCTGAAGGTCATTTTCTCAAGTTTAAGGTTGCCAATTCTAAAGCTAATATGTCTATGATCTGATAATGATGGCTGGCTCGAGAGAGACATGCCAACTATGTACCCTATTCATCATTAGATTATTTCACAGTGTAAGGTCAATGACCTCTCTGCTGACTCTGTTAACATAAGGTTATTGGAGATAATGTAATCTAAAAGTGACTCACCTCTCACGTTCGTATCTGTCACCCCCACTCACATTGTGAGCATTTACATCACATCCCAGGATAAGGTCAGATCCTTCCCTGCTTGCATACTCCTGCAAGGTCATGCATTCCCTTTGTAGGTGATCTACTGTCATCAGCATATGGTAGATAGACAGATGACAGTAGTAGGGTCCTTCCCGAGTCCTTCATAACCAGGTTCACCACAATGATGTCTCTGGAACAATGTTCTAGAACAGGCATACAATTTAGTCTATTGCTATTTAAAATACATTATCTGTAAATATGTAACTCCAGTGATTCACAAAAAGCAAAATTTTATTATGTTTAATATTAATTATTGTTAAATGATTAGTGATCTGATTTGAACAAGTATTTTGATAGATTAGGCCTATATAATAAAAGTAAGGTTTAGTATAAATATGAATTAATGGTTTTAGAAGTTTGATTTGATTTGACATTTTAATAAGTTAGCTTATATTTGTTTTAATTGCTCTAGGCTTTGTCTTTTAACTACAGTATAATTTACTTTTGTACTTACAGGTTTGGTTTGATTCTTTTCAAGTTTTTTTAGTTCTTAGCTCCAAAAAAGGAGTAAAATGGCTCTAGGCTTTGTCTTTTAATTGCGGTATAGTTAAATAATACCATTAGTTAAATAATACCGTATAGTTAAATAATCTTAATAGGCAATTAAGATAAATCATTTCAATACAGTCCATAGAATTGAATTGAATTAAGCTTACACATGGATGTAATAATCTACATTATCCCTATTTAAATGTTTATCCCTACTTATAAATACAATGACATCTGGCCTATTATGTGTTATGTGCACTATGTATGTATATATGTGTATTGTATTTTTACATATGTTTATCTCTTCTACTTTTAAAGTACAATTTGAAAGAATGACACAGTTTCCATAAACTTGTGATATATGCTGTAGATGAAAAGATAAACTCTTTGCAGCAGAGATCTATGATATTGATTAACCACACCATGCAGAAAAAAGTTATGATCATTCTTAGGGTTTTATTTCCTTATACTGTTATACACAAAACCAAAGCAAAAATAATTTAAGATTATTTGCGCATATGGAAATTCAAATTCGGGAATCATGAAAACTTACCATGGAAGGCCCACAAAAGGTCGAATCAAATTGGTTAAAGACATTTGGAACAAATTATAGTTATATGTAAAGGTTTTGGCATAAACCAATTTGAAAAATCACAAAAAGAATATTACAGTTTGTGAGTAATTTGGAAAAAAATAAGGCAAATCCGATGTTCAACATTATAAACTCTTTTATAATGCATATCTAAAGTTTGTGTTTTTTAAGGTAGTTATAATTTTTGGATTGGATCTTACTAGTCACAGTTTTTTCTCTTAAATTGAATATTTAATAGCTTACATATTTCATTAGCTTATGGTATAATAGCTTCATTGTTTTGTCGAAATTATGGAGGTCAAATATTTACATGAGGAAGAAAGTAACAATTTGTTCGAAAACAATTTTGATTGTTTTTGGATGACTGTAATCTAATATTAGCCATGGAGCTGTTATATAGTATGTCCTACACAGAGGTACACACTTTTGATTTTCTATTAATTCCTTATTCCTCAACCAATTATTTTGAAAATCTACATACTTTTTAATAAAGTTACCGGTACCAAAATGGTGTTTATAAAAACATAATGATGGCAACACAAAAACAGCCGTTGAAATATAGTACTCCTTTTGTTATGTTTGTAAAAAAAACTATTATTATTACAAACGTAATTTGATATAAACACAATTTTCTTTTAAAACCAACTAAAAACCAATGAAAATAAGAATACAAAATTAATTAATTAATTCAAACTCAAGCCTGTTAGGAATTAGGATATTTTTAGTTAGGAATATAGTCCAAGTACTTTTTAAGATGGCCAGTATGACAACAATTATTGTGACAGACCTGGAAAAGTGATGAAATTGCTTACCTTGCAAAGAAAGGCAGACGTAATTGATGTTACAATGATATATAAATCCTTGGGTAGGAGGAAAATTGGTCAGTGGACCAAGATTGATCAAGAGAAGTTGTTGCAGGAATTTTTGAAGATAGCCAGATGGACTTGGTGTGTAAGAGCTTCCTGCGAGTATAACTCTTGAAGATAGCCAGATGGAGTTGGCGAGTAAGAGTTTCTTGGTAGAATAATTATTGAAGGTAGCCAGACTGACTTAGCGAGTAAGAGCTTCCTAGGAGTATTAAGACTTCGGATGAGCATCCATTAGAGTGGCAAGGAGGGTGAGAAAACTTCATGTATAAACCTTGTAATTACTTCAGAGACAAGTCATTATAAAATATAACGTAGAATCAGATCTGTGAGTCACAACAATTAGAGTCATTCTGGATTCTTGGTAATTAAGAAGATTAAAATATTTGTAATTAGTATATAAGAGAACTAAGAGAAATAGTGAAGTTGAATTAAATAATAAAGAACCATTAATTAGATAACTGAACCACTGATTTATTTAGTTTAAGGTAAAGAACCCAGACAGTTTAATTAGCAGTAACTGCAGTTTAATTAGAAGTAACTGCAGTTTTATTAGCAGTAACTGCTGCCCAGACAGTAATTCTTTTTGATTTAAGCAGTTTGTAATCAACAACGTGAGGGTTTTGAATGTTGTAATAATAAGTTATGTCTATTTACAATAAAAGCCTCATGAAACTCAATGAGGCGGGAACAGAACTCCACTCTTGTGTCAGGATCATCTTCAAGTAGCTTATGAACTAGGTGGCTTTTGTAAAATTTAATTTTGTCTTCCTCTACGTTTTGCTGCACTGAGGATTTGGTAACTCCAAATCAAATTCTACTTTTCTAAGTGATTTTGGTTTACCTGGAGAACGGAGTATGTACCATACCAATTCTTTTCTTCCCTTATAGAGATCGAAGTTGGTGGATCCAAATTTGGGAAGGCAACCTGAAATTGTCCAATTGATTCTGCAACGTTATTAAAAACAACTGCCCATATACAACACTTAGCTTTTTGCTCAACTGTAAAAACCATTTTGCAACTACAAAAGAACATAAAATTGGATTCAAAAGAATTAGGTTATAAGTTTCTGTTTTAATGTAATTAATGTTTAATTTGAATCAAACAGTTGATCAACAATTATTAATTAAACCTGCAAGAGTAAAAGGCATAAAAGTACAGAGGCATAGAATTTGTTTTTTGTATTGCCGCCATTTTGTTTCTATAAACACAAAATGTTTCGTTTTAATTGGTAAAAAACGAAACTGACCAAGGTTAAGACAATTGTTGTTAATAACTTGTTTACAACCAAACAGGATTTACTCTTAGGAAGAGTTTATGGTTCAAGCGAAGGAAGCTTATGTTCTATCTGAATATTGTTGATATAATATTGTTATTATTAGTTATTATTTATTGATATAACGAAAGGTTTTGACATGGTTGGGTTGATCACTTGATATTGGTTGATGAGTTGTAGGAAGCGGCGATAAGAAGAGTAGCTTATAAAAATGATTTAGAAGTTATCTTGCTGATAGAATGTTAGAGTAGGTGGTGATGAGAGTGTAATAAGAAAATTATATGATGTGGCCCAGGGCTCTGTTTAAGACCAATTTTGTTTATAGTATATATCTACTAACGATCTATGCATAGGTTATTTTCAAGAAAAATTAACAGCTTTTGCAGATGAGACAGCGTTGACTTAACACTTAAAGTACAACTGAGTTACTGTTCTCAAAGATGCACAGGGCCGGATTTCCCAGGGGGCGCACGGCCGAGAGAAATTTTTTTTTTTTTTAATTTCTAGAAATAAAAATAAATAGCCATAACTTAACATATTTTTTGAATTGATTACAAAAAAATCATTCTAATTTTGAAGTTCATTGGAACAAATAATTGTTGGTAAAGTTAAAATATTTTTTAACATTACGCATCAACTTCGTTACAACATAGGCTTGTATAATTTTTTAATAATGGTTTTTGGGGAAGTAACTTTAACCAGACTAGGGGGCGGAAAATATTATTGGGTCTAGGGGCGCCAAAATGATAAATCCGACCCTGAAGATGCAATCTGATTTGAACCTAATTACAGTCCTTTTTTTATTTTTGATTTTTGATACACAGCTGGTCACCTTATGGCTCTTTGTTTTTTTCTTTCTTCTTAATTAATAGCAACCCCAACACTGTCATTGCCTCTGGGGTGCTAATTTATTTTACAAACACTATTTTGTTTAATATCTTTAACTATTATTTTTCAATTAATTGTAATATTTATTTATAATGTGGAAGTTTATTTTTTAAGTTTTAAGGGTATTATTTTCCATATGCGTATTGAAGAGTATTGTTATTTATTTTTGTATTGTTTATAAAATAAATATTTTCTGATTAAAATTGACTATACAGTGTGAACCAAGGAGACGTTCAGGACGACTAAAAATAAACTTAAAACATCATATAAACCAAAGTGGCATTTTTGGGGAGATGGTGACCCATATTTTTTGTTTGTTAATATTTGGTTATGTGAAATTTAATGCAATGCTTTTGCACGGCTATTTTGTTTCTCTTTTATGCCTACAGGAAATGTCAAATTTGCTTGATATAAGGTTGGAAACATAATTTTATAATGGAGAAGGCAGTTTGGCTGTTTTTTCAATCACACCGAAATAAAAATATAATATTGTCCTTTTTACAATATTTCCTTAAAAACATAAACATGCTCTAGATAGGCACAGTAAGCAGGGAAATGGAATAATTGCCACTACGATCGTTTACACACCAGTGAGCTAGTATCAGTCCAGGCGCATATGCATTCGCAACTGTTTTCTATCCACGTCAACAATATACCTCCTACTGTAGTGGAGTGAAGTGGTATTTAATAAAAATGGGTATCATACAATGATTGTTGTATATGTTTGGCCTGAACCAGGCAAACATAGATCACCATAATCGTTACTTGGTGACAAAATTATGGAATGAAGTGTCCGAGTTACTTAACTCAAAACGTAAACTTTATTTTACTTATTTATAAACTCAAATCTAAACATTTTTAGATTTTGTTTTGCTCATATCAATTTTAAAATCTCCCTCCAAAAAACTTGTTATTAGTGCATTAGCGGTCATTATTCATAATTTAGCCATATAAATACTTGCAAACGACTAATAAAATGTTTACTTAGTCGTTGTATGTGATTGGATTTGCGGAAAAATACGTTTAAAAAATATCTCCGACTTGTTTGACACACTGAGATGGCGATCACTTGAATTCTTCGTGTTCAATACGACATCGTGTTTGAGAAAAAGTCGATGTCCTTTAAAATTATGTTTATCACCTTCTGTGTCAATTATATCATTCTGCAAAACACAACAGCATTTTATAATGTTGTCAGCTGCAGTTTCTTCTGCTTCGATGGCCTTTGAAAATATTCGTAATTTAGAATACAAAATTCACACAAACTCAACTGATTTTCTGCCCTTTAAGTGTCGTTTGTTGTACATCTCTCCGTCGGGCAAGTTTATATGCCTTCATAACATTCTGCAATAACGGGTAAGTATCATCTCCAAGAAAAAAACAACAGGTAATTCTTTGTTTGTTGACTTCAGACACTTATCTTTTGGTAGTTGTAGGGCTTGTCTTCAATCGTTTCGAAAACACTCGAAATTTTGAACTTTTCACCGTCACTCTGTTTCCCATAACCACTCACATCGATGGAAATGAAGCAATAATTGCTGTCAGTCACACGCTGCAAAACTATAGAGTAAGTTAGTTCTACAATTTCCAGTCCTAGTATATCTCATCTGGAGCCTAGCCTAGGACTACCAATAGTGAGCGCTTCAGAATCTAAACTAGGAAATAAAGTTGAATGTTGCGAAGAATTTGAAGTTCCGATTTTTTGTATGACATAGTCGATGTGAAATCATTGTTTTTATTGGCTAGTTGTAAGAAGTGTGGTTCTTAACTAAAACATTTTAGTGAAGTGTTCTAGACCTACATGTGAAACAATAATAACATGTTTGTCTCCACCTAAAGTAGAAAACCCTAACCCTCAAGTAAATGAGTTGTTCGGTATCAACTTGGGCCTTGTCTATGCTTCACGTTCCATCGGTGAAGGAAGAAGAAGACCCTTGACACTCCACCCTATGCACCTGGACACTATTAGAGCTTAAAATTAATATGTTAGTGGAATATAAAATATAAACTTTAAATGTGTTTTTTCCGAAAATTATGTTATAATTGTACTTTTGTACCATTTCTTCAGGATCTACAATACTATAAAGTTAATTTGTTTCAATTGTATCTTATCTATGTACTTAATTTTATAACTTTTCATTGGATTATGTTTTGTAGACAAATTAATAATTATGGTTTTAATTAAGCAATTTTTTTTGACAATTGTTTAAAAATATACGAAATATCAAGAATGACATATTTGTTTACCAAAAGCGATAAATTGGTAGGTAGGCCTAATAGTACTAAAAAACTAAGGTAAAAATATCGGATGTCTATCTCGAGTAGTTCCTGAGAAAAAGGTTCATAAAAAAGCAAAATAATCGTAGAGAAGATTGGCATGTCCGACATGCAAGAGAGCATAGGTCGTGTTTTACATTGTATTAAAGGTCTCTGTTGGGAGAATATAATGTCCTAAATCCGACTTCAAAAGGTCCATCCTATAAAAAATGGCGGCGGTTTAAATTTACAGTGTTTACTTAAAACATTTAATTATAGATTGAAATTGGAACTTAGAAGGAGTTTAATGTAATAAAAACTACTAGAAATCTAAAAATAAACAAATAGCATGTTAAAAAATGTGGTAGGTAAAACCAGACCATTATAATTTCACGTGGTGTCTGTTTGTAAGTTGCAACCAGACTGCACAGGCAAGACGATAAATCCTATTTATTTCAAACTTTGCATTTACATTCTTTGTATTGTCCCACATATATGAAAAATATAGTGGTAAAAAAAAAACCTTAGTGTAAAAACTATCGAGTTGAAAATATTATATGTTATTTCTGGGGTATCAAATAAACACATTAATAATATGCATGAGGTAATAAAATAGAAGTTAGTCTGATTATGAATATATGTACGTTTATTTGACAAAGAAAATATTAATATGTTGTCACTAGGCCAAACTAAAATTTTCAGACATCATGACCCCCCCCCCCACTCTTCTCTAACTTGAACATGGCGTGACCTACAAATATGAAAGAAATTATTTGAATTTGAAATTAAATTGTAGTGCGAAATCATATATTACAGTTTTCTTTTTTTATGACCAATACCATTTAATTTAACCACATAACGAGAAATGCGTAGGGTATAAGGTTTACAAACTTTTTTTGTGAGATGTGAGTCAAACAATCCAATAGCCATTAAAAGATGGATTGCATTTTCATAGATTTCTCTTTATTAGGGTCCGTAGGTAAAATCAAGGACAGTTATAATATTACGAGCGTGTCTGTCTGTACAATTTAAACTGCCGCTTTTTAAAAGACTTGTAAAAACAACTGTCCCTATATGACTACTGACCTTAAGTCCTGTTGTTTTAACACACACTTGACCCTTTTATTTTTGTAATATATTTAGTTTCATATTGAAAATATAACGCGGTTTACAGTGAAGTAATAATATGTTGGTGTCTAGGGCCTCAAATGAATTTAAGAATATATATCGTGACACAGCTCATTTAATCGTTGAAAACAGTGCTTTCTGTATACCATATTCTGTTTAAGGTTCGAAATGGTTACTTATGTTATGAAGTTGCCGTTACTGGCATTATCATTTGCTAATCGGGTTTATATTAATGTTTTCTACTTTAAAAACTCTCAGGGGTTCTCTGTAGTGAGTATTGGCGTGGTAATCTCGAGGGACCCTAGATTACCCTGTCTACATTTTTTTCGTGTAGTCTTTGGTTAAATCCCTCTCTGCCATCTTTCCAATCAGTTCTATTGGGACCAACCTTGTTCTTTTCCGACCTTTATTCTATTAGAGTTTGAGAGCGAAGGGTTTTAACTATATTAGGTTCTTTTCTTTTAAGGTGGTGATTAGAGAAAAGTTATTCGCCTTTAAATAAAAACAAGAACAAAAAAAAAATCGAGTTTTCCAATGAGGTATCACATATTTTTTCCTAAAATTCCACTTAAACCACTTCATCTATAGTTCTTTGTGGCCACGAGTAACAAAGGGTTGTAAAGACAAAGACTTCATTGTTAATGATTGTTCTCGAATTTAACTACCTCCTTTGAAATTAAACTCATTTCAAGCTTAAATTACCAAAATGGGTTTAAATTTCATTAGATTTTCGCTTTAACCAGAGGCAATATATAGAGACTCGGTTATTTTTACTTGTTATTCCATTTGAAATGATGTCATCGTTATCTTTTGACTTTTCTGTATCATTGGTTCATTTAACACAGCCTCTGTCATTGCCAACGATCTTTCCACACCTCCTCCTCCAATCTCCAGTCTACTCCTTTGGCCTGCATATCCTACTGAATTTTAACCTTTCATAGGTCCTCTTCAATTTTTAATGCTCTTCTATTTCCTCTAATTGCCATCGTCCTCAATACGTGTCCAAACCATTTTAAACGTTTCCTCTTGGTTGTCTTTTTCAGCGATTCAACCATGATCCTGTCTTGATTAAGTTCATTCCTTATTTTATCTCTTTTTTTAACATCTTATATTCTTCTAAAAGATCTCATCTCTGTTGCTTCCAGTCTGATCAGTTCTTCTTTCGTCCACTTGATTGCGTTGGTTGATGGTACATTTTATACATAATTATTTTGACTCATTTCCAAACGTTTCATCGTCATATTATGTCCTACATCGTGTTTTAAAACGGCCACTCTTCCATATCATTTGTCATATCTTACCATTGGTGATCTGGCTTTTTAGGTAATTGAAGACACTTTCGACTTTCGAGATCCTTTCCTTTTCGGTTATTTATTTTTGTCCACCTTTAATATCTTTCGTTTTTTCGAAACTTCAATCCGTGCTTTCCCAAGTGCTATCCACAGTCTAGGTCCATTTCGGCATTCTCTATCATGCCATGACATAATTTGAAAATAGTTCCATTCCGCTGCATTTCTATTGCTTATGATTTCATTTATTGTTGTGTTAAAGAGGAAAGGTGGTATATCACTTCTGTAGCTTGCGTTATGGCCCAGCGATGAGAAAAATTGAGGAAGGTTCAGTTTGATGGCTATGTTTTGACTAAACGTATCACTCGTTTTAGCGTACACATGTCAATTTAAAAATATTCGCTGACATTGATTTTTTATTTAAACAATGAAAAGGGGAATATTTCAAAAAAAGGTGTGGGTGGAAAGTTCTACATAGCCTATATCAAGGAGTTATATAGGTTTAAGTTTGTGAAACAATACAGGAAATGGAGGATCTATTAATTTAAATAAAGAGCAGAATCGTACAACACAATGCACTGGAATGACTGTTAGTTCAAACAAAAACAAATTGTATGCAATCAGGTAGGCTTAGCACAAGAAAACAAAAAAAGAAAAAGAATAAAGAAAATAATAATAGACATCAATTATTATGATTTTATGCAATAAGACGAATACTAAATGATTTGCATTGATCAGAATGGAATGACCTATGTTTAAGTTGAAGTATTGAAAGATATATTTCAATCGAAGTACTTGGGCATTACGTAAAAATTGAAATAAAGTAGTATTTCTTAAATTAAAATTAAAATTTATATTTGCACTTTATTTTTATTTTTTAATTTATTAGTAATAAAAAGATCAAAAATTATATTCCTATTTGAATAAAAAATGTATTAAATTATAAAGACAATACTGCAAAACGGGCTTTTATATTTTGGACAATAACTCACATAGATGTTTTTAATACGCAAATATAATTATTGTTTGCAGAGTTTAGGTGCAATTTGTTATTGTTATACGAGGCGAAACAGATTGATTTGTGTAATGAATATCCTTTATAACAGTTTATTATTGTAATTTTAGTAGTATATATTTAATTAAACGTATTTGTTTATTAAAGACAAATACTACTCTGGTGCTTTTTAATAGTGGTAGTAGCATTTACTGTACTTCTCCTCCACCCATGCTTCTCCCTTTGTTAACCAAATTCTTCCCCTCTTACGGATCTCGTAGTTCAGGCAATGCATCACTCGATTACTATTATCATTTCTCAATCCCTTCCCCTATGGCATTTTTAGTTGTCAGACTAAAATTGTCCGATACTTCAACTTTTTAACTTAGCTTTATGTTAAGATGTGTCACAATATGTATTTTCTTAAAATTCCATTTGATCGAAATCTATAGAGCCCATTTTGAGAAATTAAGTATTTTATAATCATTTTAGTAGTATTTTTATTTTACCGATTAATCATGAATCGAAATTCTAGGAGAAATTGTATAAATACGTTTTGTTTAAGTCCTTATAGACTTCACTTAAGCACATTTTTGAAAATCATAATTTTATGTTTCTTTTCTTTCGATAAGTAACTAGCCCCAAATTTTGAGTTATCGAAAAAGTGACAAAAACGTCCCGAAATGTGGCCAAAATATGACCACATACTAAATGTAGTTGAAATCGGTAGAAACTGAACATACAACAAAAATCATTCTCAAAACTATTTTTTTGGACTTAAAACTAATAAATTTGACCCATCAAGTAACTATGTCTATACTATGTAGAGGTCGTATATGACCGAGGCGAAATTCTCTTTCTGCACTTGTTACACTAGCTCAACCCCTCAGGTCTCAATTATAATAAGTACAGTTCGTAAGATTTAGGCTGACCTCTGTCATTGAGATGCGCAATCGTCTCTGGGCCGGTTGGTGTAGGGGGGGGGGGCACTGAGCTTAGTTTTGTAGTTATAAGTGCAATTTCAACAACATCGGTTGTTGTGTTGTGCTGGAAGGTGAAAACTTCAGGAAGAAATTTGGTGGTAGTAAAGTTCTCTATAGTCAATCTCGCACAGTCAAATCAAATATGTATAATTTTATGAAACATGAAGCTGAGAATGGAGGAGCTATTAATTTAACGGATATAAGCTTCAATACCAAATTAAAAAAAAATCATATATACTACTAAAAAGTTTTTTAAAAACTAACCGGTATTTTGGAAATTTTCCGCCATTTTAATTAAAATTTCTTCATCTTGGTTTAGATCACTTTCATATTTCATATCAGACCTCTTTTGACCAATTCTTGTTCTCTTCCAGTCCATGACGTTATTTGAATATTCGAGTTTTTAATTTTTTTTTTTATTTTTTGCTTTTTTTTAAGCAAAGATATCAGCGATGATTTTTTTACTAGAAAAAAAAATCAAGGCAAGGGCTTCATTTTAGATATAATCATATTGTGGTGCAAAGTAGGTTTTCTCCAATTGCCCAAAGATATACGACGATTCTCTTACTCCGAAGAAGTAGCTCTTGTTTTTGTTTCTATATCAAGTTTTAATAGGATTTTAACCTCATTCAACGAAAACAGTAATAAAAACTAGCAATAATTTCATTTAAGTATTTATGCAACTAAGAAGAACTAATATGAAATTGAAAACACTTTATGTGTCTAAAGTATAATGATAAACGAACAAAAAATGTAACCTGAAAAAAGTTGATGGGCACCATCGTGTTATTTACCTATCTCCATCATACAAAGTAATTCCTACGGTTCTCTACATGTAATGCCAAAAGTTGGTCTCTTGGGCCTTGTAGGAAATGTTAAATTGTAATAGTAGATCAAGGGGTCTAGTAAAGTAAAGTTGTTATTCAGGTTTAATGAACTCACATTTTTGACGTCGGCTAAGCCCTAACGTATAGATGTGTATATATTAAAAACTTTCCGATCACTGTCTTCACCCGGGCGGGCCTCGAATCAGTGTCTATATGAAGGAGCGTCGGTGACTTGATCCCGTAACTATACAAATGAAATTTCATTCGAGACTAGGGTTCGAAATTACATTTTTTACAACAACTTTCCCATTTATCATCGTAGAATTGGTAACGCTACATGCAGAATTCAAAATCTCATAAGTTGAAAATCACACGAGATACGAAGGAAAATCGGTTTAAAATGATCGCCATTTTGAAATTTCCTTTTTGATTTTTCTGAATATATATATATATATATTAAATGATATGTCGAATATCACTTTTTCGGTTTCTAGAGGCCATGAAAAGTGAAGATCAGTCAAAAAACGGAGTTCTTATTTTTTTTGCAATTACTAAACTTGCCCTATAATTAGACTTATTCATACATGATCTGTCTTTATTTTTTTTAATTTTTTAATTTAAAAAATTTTTTTTTCATGTTGTCATTTGATAACGACAGTTGATTCGCACTGTTGAAACGTCATGTATACACAAATTATGACAAATGTCTGGACATTTAAACTAATAATATGAATAATCCAATATCCAATAACATTAGAAACAGAAATAACATTTGTGTACATAATTCTATTTGTGTTCCTATAACTATAGTGAGTAAGAAACAGTCATCGTTAAATAATAAAAGGAAAATCAAACTTAAATAATAATTTAATTACAACGATGTTTATACTTTGTTTTCTTGAAGTAGTTAAGTACTAAAAGCACACAATATAATTAGCTATACCTAATTAAATTTCACATTTATAAAGGAATCATAATGACTTACAAGCACAAATAAAACCCCTTTACAACTTTAACCTATGATTTTCTGAACAACGTTTTAACCATGTACCAATTTTGTTTAATAAAATGTGTATTGTTACGAAAATGTCAAAATACACGGGAGAAAATTAATTTCCCCTTATTAAAAAAACTGCACCCATCGAAACAAAATTTGTTTTTCAATTGTTTGGCAAAATGATAACTAATGAAACAACTGCTGTACTCTGAAAATGTTAATAAATCATCAAAATATATTGTGTAATCTGGATTTCATATTTTTTACCAGAACAAAGTAGTTATAACGCGAAAACTACTCCGCCGATTTCAAAGAGGTATTCATTTACAATTAGAGCTCTGATAATTTGCGTGACGGACAAAATGTACGTACTAAATGAAAATTTGAAGAAAATTAAAATATATTCGGATATCCTGGTTTTCATAATACTCGTGATGATAAATATTGTTATCTTTTGGGACTATTGCATCAATTTTGCTGGTAATGGAGCCACATTAGAATAACACTTGTAAAGAATCAATTGTTCTCGATTTATAAACAAAGAGAGACGTTGAAATTGATATATTTAGAGATTATATCTATTAGTGACAGCTTATGTAACTGTTCTGTAAAAGTAACTTGGGACAGTTGCATTACACAGCGTTGTTGTGTAGTTCATCATGCAAAGATTTGATTAAAGAGAACTGTTCAATTCTGTAAAGACCTGTTGCTGACATTTGACAATGATTTGTTAAGGATAATATCGAGCGGTAAGGTCATTGGAGCTGCTCTGTAACAGTAACTTGGCGGTGTTGTTACTCCATACTACAGCGTTGACGTGTCGCTCCATTACGCTCAGATTTGATTAAGGGGAATTGTTCAATTTGGTAAAGACTTGTTGCTGAGTTTTGACAATGATTTATTATGTATATAAAGGAGCAGTAAGGTCATTAAAGCTGCTCTGTAACAATAACTTGGCGGTGTTGTTACTCCATACTACAGCGTTGTCGTGTCGCTCCATCACGCTCAGATTTGATTAAGGGGAATTGTTCAATTTGGTAAAGACTTGTTGCTGAGTTTTGACAATGATTTATTATGTATATGAAGGAACAGTAAGGTCATTGAAGCTGCTCTGTAACAGTAACTTGGCGGTGTTACTCCATACTACAGCGTTGACGTGTCGCTCCATCACGCTCAGATTTGATTAAGGGGAATTGTTCAATTTGGTAAAGACTTGTTGCTGAGTTTTGACAATGATTTATTATGTATATGAAGGAACAGTAAGGTCATTGGAGCTGCTCTGTAACAGTAACTTGGCGGTGTTGTTACTCCATACTACAGCGTTGTCGTGTCGCTCCATCACGCTCAGATTTGATTAAGGGGAATTGTTCAATTTGGTAAAGACTTGTTGCTGAGTTTTGACAATGATTTATTATGTATATGAAGGAGCAGTAAGGTCATTGAAGCTGCTCTGTAACAATAACTTGGCGGTGTTGTTACTCCATACTACAGCGTTGTCGTGTCGCTCCATCACGCTCAGATTTGATTAAGGGGAATTGTTCAATTTGGTAAAGACTTGTTGCTGAGTTTTGACAATGATTTATTAAAGATAATATCGAGCAGTAAGGGGTTGCGCGTGCGCAGTAGATATTGACGGTGCAATGCTGGGTGGTTGGTTGGAACACTACCTGTTGGTGCTTACATGTGCTATCAGTGTCATGTGGTACGGAGCATGTCGTCCGATTGAGGTAATTTATGTTATTTAAAAATAATTTATACGTTAAATTTGTAAAATTGTGTTTAAATATATTATTAGTATAGTTAAGTTGTACATTTTTGCATATTAAAATTAATAACTTTGTTTCATGAGTTTGGATCTATAGTACATAAAATAACACAAATTTATTCCACCTAGCTAAAAACTATTTCAGACACTATAATTTTAACAAGTCTAATAAAGAAACCGAAATTAAAACTAGACCTGAGCTCAAAATAACTACGAATCTATTTAAACGTGATCAGATTTATTTTTAAGTTTATTATTTCATAACGACAGTTGATTCGTACTCTTGAAATGTCGCGTATAAACAAATTATGACTATTATATGAACAAATTAAAGTAATAGTATGAAAAAATCCATTATTACATAACTTTAGAAACAGAATTATTATTTGTGTACACAGTTTTTGAATTATTAATACAAAAAAATATATTCAGTATCATAAAATGTGCATTTAACCTGTTATTAATAAAACTCTGTCGTATAATTTACATAATTGAACATTGTTTCCTGCAGATCGAAAGATGTCTGATTTAGTTTTAATTTGGCATATAACTTTCGATCGGTTTTTCAAATAAGGCCGAATAGTTTTAAAATGGCGATATTTAAATTACCAATTTTTATTGAAATAATAATAATTTTTATTTTAATATCGGCATAAACCAACTTTTCACGAAAAATAATTTAGATATTATTTTAGAAATTTGTTCGGGTGTTCTAAAAAAATTAACTGAAAACTAGATTACTCCTAAATTGATGCCTAGGGACCAATAATTTACAGCTCCGTGAGCCTTGATCTCATCGAATGAGCTGCTTGCTGTATATTTTTTGCCACATTATTTATTTTACAGATGTACGTAAAGAAAACTATGTTATTGGTTAAAATGTTGTATATTTTCTCTCAAAACTAGTTTTGATGTCTCTTAAGTTAAATAATGATTTTAACTTTACAATTCTTTACATTTTAACTTTAGTTTAAACACTTTTTCAGATGTACGTACAAGAAAACTATGTAATGGGTAAAATGTGATATATTTTCTCACATTTTTTTTTGGATTTATGTTAAGTTTAAAAAATGATTTTTGAAATAATGTCAGACGCCCTTCTTTACATTTTAACTTTAGTTTAAACACTTTTTCAGATGTACGTACAGAAAACTATGTTATTGGTATAATGTATATTTTTTCTCAAAATTAGTGTTGATGTCTCTTAAGTTAAATAATGATTTTTGAAATAATGTCAGACGCCATTCTTTACATTTTAACTTTAGTTTAAACACTTTTTCAGATGTACGTACAGAAAACTATGTTATTGGTATAATGTATATTTTTTCTCAAAATTAGTGTTGATGTCTTTTAAGTTAAATAATGATTTTTGAAATAATGTCAGACCCCATTCTTTACATTTTAACTTTAGTTTAAACATTTACATAGATTTTGTTTATTTAATACATATACTGCGTTATAGGAAAAAAAATCAATTTTACCGTAATGCTGATATATCCTTATTGATTACACATATGTCCAAAATGTAGTTTTTGGATTGATATCTGTCTGTCGCAAGTACATTGCTCTAAAGTCCAAACGTGTGGACCGATCTTAATCAAATTTAATTCGTGGGCATATTTTGCTATTATCTCGGCCCGTTTGTTCGTTTTTTTAATAACTAAAAATTTAGGGTTTACTGCTATAAAAATCAAATGCTTTATAATTTTCATAAATCTTTGCTCAGTTGTAGCCTCAATGTTTCAAAAAAATTCAGATCGTGATTATTGGTAAAAAGCACTAAATGGGTCGGGTAGAAAAAAACGTAATTTCTCTAATTCTGCTCTACAAATTTCGTTCAAATTTTAGTGAAACGTGAATATTAATGACCCAAACCTGCTGTGAAAATTGCAAATTATTACGGTTTAGGAGTAATTGGCAATAAACAAAAATAAACTTTGACCCCCATCATTAGAAGTTCGATTTTAATACGGCTTAACATTGAGGAGTTGTTTTAACACAAGTATATTTAGACCCTATTTAAATATACAAATATCTTATCAAACATGGCATCCATAGTTGTGTTTCACGTTTTGATTGAGTTTGTCGCAGCTGCATCTCTTTCCATAGTTCCCTCGAAGAAATGAAGAAAATGAAGATGTTTTATTTTGAATAATGCAGTGTTTTTACAGTCCAAACAAGGAATATGATTTTTAATCTTTTTGTTTTACTTACCCAGTATACGAAGTATAGGATAAGTTTAGTAAACGTTAAAAATTATAAGTGAGGCTGTGGTGCCTCCGATTGACCTGTTCAAAATAAGGAATGTAGGTTCTAACACTACCACTTTATGAGGAGGAGAATTTCTTATAGACTAGAAATTAGTACAGCTTGGTTAAGTTGAACGAAAAAGGTTATTTTATTTAGCCATGATTCTACTTTTAAACATGATTTCAATTCTAAACATGATTCTAATTTGACTTGACATTATCATAAACAAACAAACTACTGCTTAAACAGTTTTAGACATCACACAATATTTAATCTGTTATCTATTTCTAAACATATTCTTAATTACTCAAATTATTGATTTGCCATTTTGAAGTTAACATTATAATTTTGAAAGAGTTCTTTTAAAGTTAAATAAAAAAGTCTAATATATTTACTTAAACATTATTATATTAATTTTGCACCACTTAGACAATTCAGAGTTAAGGCTTACCAAAAGATGAGAGGACCATCGCGTTGCTCATGGTAGCAGGAGCTCAACACCACTCTCTCTGCTGGGGCCCTGCCCTGCAGTTGGTTTTATTATTCTTTGTGCCACACCCAAAGATGGATGACAGTTTCCATCAGATTCACGATTTCATTGGTTAATAATTATAAGAGAGAGGGAATTTTATACGACGTTGAATAAGTCATGTAGGCAATGGGAAATGGCTCACTCGGTTACTTATCAAAATAAACCAGGATGTTATGGCTTCCTATCAAAGCCCACAGCGTCCTGTTATAATCTAACAACTTGATTTTATTAATAAAGAATCTTTTCAACTACTATTTAATAATTTCATATATTTGTATGATTTGTATAAGTCACTAAGTGGCTGGCCACTACAAGGCAATGTCTTTAGGAAACCGAAACAGTTATTTTCAACATGCCGTCTGCCCGTCGTCATTGTCATTGTGGTTTATACGTAAGTACGATAGAGATCACAAACTTGGTATAGTGTGCTCATAGAAGTATATTTAAATGCGTGAAAATTCAAAATAGTTGTCATTTGAAACAGTTGTTTGTTCATAACTCGTGTGTTATTCAAGTTATAACGCCCTAAATTAAATACAAATTCGCAGATTTAAATTCTATATGTAATAGTATCAACTTCATATCCTTAACGACGAGAAATAGCGAAGTTGTTATTACAAATGTAATTTCGAACTCTGACCTCACAAGAAAATGTAATATCCCTATAGTTAGGAAATCGTTATGGAGGATGTTTCACATATGTGCAGCTTGAAGAATCGCTGACACTTGCGAAGCTAGTTGAGACTTTCAATATATTCATATCTACCATTTTGTTAAGATTGGGACTTTCCAATCCTTTATTTTGGCCAAATATACTTTACTGTATCTCTTTACTCAAATCAAATACAATACTTTATCTTATAATTTATACAAAAAGAACTTTATATTATTATCTATTAATCACTAATTAATTTATCTTTTTATGGACCCAGATTAATTCCAATTATCACGACTTTTAGACTTGCCTTTACTTTGACAATATCAATGTTTTAAGTTAAGTTAATTGCAAGTTAGTGAATTACTTTAGGCACCCGCGTCTGGCTATCAGCAGTACCTCCGGCAGTCCTTTCGTGATCCACTTTATCGCCTAGCTGACAAAGTAATGATATACACAATTTTACTTCTCATGTTATTTCTCATTAAAGTTTAATCTAAATATTTTGGAATTAGGAAAAATAGCCTCCCGAGGTCGGGTATGAAGGAAGCGTTAGTAAACAAATATTGCCTATGGCAACGGACGTTCTGAGTGTTACCTCTCGGAATAATTCAGTGAATAATTTACTGAAAACATTTCACTACACACAAAAAACAAAACAAAATTTTCATTAGCTGTTCTGAACATTACATAGACAAATTATGAAAATAAAGATTGCAATCGGTTGTTTTTTAAATAATCGTTTATAGTTACATTTATTTAAAGAAATACCTAGTTAACTTTAGTTTGCATATAAACCCCTATTTTGGCTTCACAGTCACAATTGCTTTATACAATCACAACTAATACATACATTGATACGTGCTATTGAATTGGTGATCTACATTGGTGGATCAGCTTTGTTATCAATTTGGAAAGTAATTTAAACTTGATTTCGTGATTTTACGTACAAATTAAATTACCATATGAATCAATATAACAATGCATACTTTCACCAGATGATTAGATCCTGGGTATTAATAATGACTGTGGTGTAATTTGATCCCAGATTGTATGTCTATTCAAAAACCATTTCAAAACCCCGCCCTTGTGACCGTGGGTAGGTCTCTCTCTCTCTCTCTCTCTCTCTCTCTCTCTCTCTCTCTCTCTCTCTCTCGCACACATATTTAGGCTCTGTTTACTTAACATAAGATAATCAAATTTTAAGGAGGTCTCAAAGATTAATTTGCTTCTTTTTGGTTGATCGAAAAAGCGCGATTTAAAAACTTCAAGGAATATGCCATGTAGTATTAGGATTGTGTTAAAAGCGTATGAGAAATTTAGTGCAATGTTTGTGCATTGTTTAATATACAGTGTGTCTCACGAAAAAATGGAGAAACTTTCAGGTCGTGTTCTACTGGTAAAAATAAAGAATAGGATCGTATAAACATGGGTCTGAAAACGTTAAGTTTCCTTTCTATCCGCCATTTTAATCTGTAGGACAAAGAATAATCGAGTTATCAGGAAGAGAAGTAAAAATTTTATTTCTTGGTAATCATCTGAAACATCCATGATTAGCGTCAAAACAAAAATTAAGTTGAATGTTGATCATTTTATTGAATTGATGAATTCTTGTATTAGAGTGAATATTCAGATATTGAATTAATAATGATACGAGTATAATGACAAGAATAATGATAATGATAATGAACATTCAGTACCAAACTAAAAATCACTTTTAATACTGGGCATCAAAGATACATACAAAACTTAGTTACAAAAATTGTTTAAAATGTCCTCCATCACAATTTATACAACATTGTGCTTGAAATAAAATACCTATTGTATTTCATTAGGTTTGCTTCTAATTCTGATGGTTTATTAAATTCAGATCAATAAATTTTCCTATGTATTATCACAAAAACATGTTTATGATATAGTAAATATATATTCCTTGCTGCTTAAAGGCGAAAACCTCTCAGTCATCATCGATTTATAAGAAAAGAACGTAAAATGAATACCTCTAGCCTTCGAATACTCTGATAGAGTTAGGGTTGGAGGAGAACAAGAGTTGGTCAACAGAGACCTGATAGAATAGATGAAAGAGAAGGATCTAACCCAAGACTACATGAAAAAAAAGTTAATCCTTCGAGATTGACAAGCCAGTATTAATTTTGAACAGATTACAGAACACGTTGTTAGGCAGACATCATTTAAAAAAAAAGAAAGAAAAAACTCGAAGATACTTGGCGAAAAACTCGATATTTTGACAATTATAAAACTTTCTCCATATGTCAGAAAGTAGCCTACAATGTTGCATCATATATTAATTAAGAGGTTAATTTAAAATAGTGGGATACGAGTATAGTACAAATATGAGATAAGATTAAACCTGTAAATGTGTCTATTGATTGTTCAAATAACGGAAAACAAATTGTAAATCATCCAATACAAGGTGCCCAAAAAGTATTGGAATTGTTAAGTAACTTGAAGTAGGAAATATTAAAAACTGAAATTTTACAAATGTTTTTGATGTCAAAAAAATTACCCGGAAAATGAAGTAATTTCTTCTCACTACCTAATGAAGTTTGGGGTGTTTGGAAGGTAACTCACTTTTTTTTTTAATGTACCCCCTCCATCGAGTGTTACTTTACTTTAAAGGTTTTTGCCTTTGTTGTTCAAAAGCGAGAAACCTTTCAGTAATCATCACCTTATAAAATAAGTTACTGTTCGCCATCATGGTACCTATCCATTCTCATCGTACGATGCAATTTAAATTTACGTCTCTAATGCGCATCGTAGATATGTAAATATTAAAAAGTCTCCACTCGCTTAGCTCGTAACTAAACGATCACGTAGGAGGTTAGGGTTTGAAATTACATTTTCGACAATAACTTTGCTGTGTTATTTAACTTTAGATTTGTACCATTACATGCAGCATTGAATTCTGCTAATGTATATCTAAATAAGTTTGTTTTAAGTTGATAACACACAATATACGAATAAAAAACTGTTTAAAATGGCCGCGATTTAAAACATTTCTATTACGTTTTTCTGAATTTCAATAGGGTTCTGTATGAGCACAATACAGTCCCCTACAACAAATTACACGTTCCTATCTTAATTTTTGTGGTCTTTAACGTGTTTACGTACAGGCGATAACGGCAAAGGACGCACAGCATGTAAAAAAAAAGTGTAGATTAGTAGAAAAATGAATGTAGAAATTTCGTTACCAAATCTACCATATATACCCTATACTTATACCTTATCCCTTATACTTAGTATAATGGTAATTAAAAAGGAAGGAAATAACACAAAATAAAAACTCCCAGTCCTCGAATACTGTAAAATAGCGTCAGGGTTAAAAGAGAACTCTCTTGTATTGGTCATGAGAGACCGGATAGTAAAGATGAAAGAGAGGGATCTAATCCAAGACTACATGAAAAAAAGGTGAATACCATGGTCACGCCCGTATTCGTTACAGTAAGAGTAGGTCTTGTTTAGTACAAAAAACCCGACTCAAATTATATTAAATTTAATATATATATAGTGCAAAGTAAGAGAGAGAGAGGGAGAGAGAGAGAGAGAGAGAGAGAGAGAGAGAGAGAGAGAGAGAGAGAGAGAGAGAGAGAGAGAGAGTATAGAAAAGTTATGTGACATCAAAAAAATTATGTAGGTTTTTACAGAAGTCTCCTGTGACAAAAAAGTGCATTTTGGAATTTTATCTGTCTATCTAGTGTCTGTTGTATGCAATTTTAGTAAAATTTGGTTTGAAGATATATTTTTATAAAAATAGTTAACCAGTTTTGAGATAATTGAAATTATGAGTTTTAGTCTTCTCATAGCTAGCCTACCTTCTAATTTTGGTTTATTGAGAAATGACAAGACAAACAAATATCTCAATATTTATCAAAATACCCCCAAATACCAAAATTAGTTAAAAACTGACCACTAGTTTGGGTTGACAGACAGACATTGTTCCTAGAAACCTTTTTAGGGTCAGGTAACCTAAAAAAGGATATATGTGAAAAGTTCGACATCGACTTTTGTTACGCCCCAACCAAACCTAACGTAACCCTCTCTATATTACATAATTATATGTGAGAATGTAAATGACGGTTCAGAAACATTTAACAAACTTTTTCAATCATTCATCCTCAAAACGAAATTAAACCAACCAAAACTATGTCACAAAAAATGTCAGTTTGGTAGTTGCCATTTTAAAAGTAAAATATGAATTATAGACACCGTCTTCGAAAACAATATTTATATATTTAATTGAGGGCGTTAGTTATGCATGTGCCATAAACACGACCTCAGCGTAAATTGTATTTGATTGTAATCAAGCTTTTAATACCGGCTTTATTTGTAGAATTGCTTTATTTGTAATTTAGTTCTCGGGTTTGGGTAATCTCCACATTTCACTAAAATTTGAACGAAATTGGTACAGTCGATTTTGAGGAATTTAAACTTTTAAAACAGCCATTAACCGATTTTTTTAACGATAACTCAGGAATTGGCATTTTAGAAGAAATGGTGGCCATACGTTTTGTTAGGCTCCTTTGAGGCTACACTGTAACAAAATTTGATCAAAATTATTTGAGCGGATATTGAGTAAATTGTAATTATGCGTTTTCTTTTTTATGACAGCTAACCTAAAAATTTAAGTTATCGGGAAACGAAGAACGAGATATAGTCAAATATGTCTACATACTAAATTTCATCGAAATCTATTCAAGCTTTTGGGATGTAGTGGTACTGTACAGACTACAGATGACAGACGTCAAATTGACAGTCCAGTGACGGACAGACAGACGTATGTAGGTTAAATTTGTTGTTGTTGTTGTTTAAAGACGAAAAACATCTCGATTACACTGACTTATAAAAGAAAAGAAGTAAAGAACATAAAATATACTACCCACTCGAATACTCTAATAGCGTCATGATCGTAAGAGAACAAGAGTTGGTCAAGAGACACTTTATAGGAAAGATGAAAGAGAAGGTTTTAATCCAAGACTATTTGAAAAAAGTGTAGATCAAGCTAGATATTGGCACGACTGTATTTACTATAGAGAAAAAGAATTAAAACTGATATATCCGTGAAAAATTCGACATAACTTAACCTAACCTGTTCTTTACTTCTTAAATGTGGAAATGTAAAACAGCAGATTGAAAGTCCATCTCTAAAACGTTATTAAACAATAACATTTTTTATTTGAGGGCCTAAAATATATTTCTAATTGACATTTTCTCAGGTGTGTTTTAACCGGAACTCCTGGTTGTTTGTTGCTCTAGTTTTAAAACTTTAGTTGAACGAATGTAGGAGTAAGGAAAGTATAAAGTAAATATTGCATTTGATTATAATTTAGTTTTGACCATCTAACCAGGAAGTTGGGTAATACAGTTTACAACATTTACTCATTTTCTGATTTATGAAACATTTAAGTTTACTTCCGTGAAGTTGTAAACAAATAAAAGTTTATACAATTATTGCACAATCTCTCTCATTAGGCCAAACGAAACCAAGTAACAATCAAATTTATAATTTAGAAGGAAAACTTGCCATACTATGAAATTTTGTATTTCTTAAAATTGGCTATAACTACTTCGAAAAAATTTACTAAAATGTAGGCTCTCGTCGCCCAGACAAAGCACTGCTCTGAGGGTCGTATTGGTGATCTGAAAAATTTCGTTTTGACAGTTATCTGGTAAAAGATGGATATGAACCTTTAACGTTGTTTTATCTAAGAAATGAAATCTGCCTTTTAAATGAAACTTGGTGACCCGAATCCAGAGGCGAATACTCTGCGAAGAGGGAAGTCGTAGTTAGGTGTTGAGCTTGGCGTCTCAACCTCTCACCAGATCGACATTTTACTCAATCCTGTGAATTACTAAAAATAAAAGTTCATTAAAAAAAAAAAAACATTGAAATTAAAAACATAATAAATAACTCACGAACAGAACCCAAGCATGAAGACAGTGGTCAGTGCTCTTAGAAAGGCTAATTGTTTGTAAGTGCCGGGGAATTATACGTCATACTGACCTAATTTCACGCTACTAGCTTGCAGGCTTGCTCCCGCAGGGGTGACAATTCCCGAACTTCCATCCATCTGTCGATCCAGTGAGATTTCGATCTATTGATACGTTGCCGTGTTGAGGAAGATTTGGAAGGGGGAAATTAAAGTGAGATACAAATTTAGTATACAAGTATTTAGAGTATTGATTTAGAACTACTAACAATTTTACATATGTAAGAACATTACAAAACAATATTTTAGAAGGATACACATTTGCTTTAATATAAATACCTATTATTTGGAGTTTACGTAAGCTATTGTTTAATAAAATAACTTTAAAACAATTAAGGGTTTAAAACAATTCTTCGAAAATAGTTACATATAGCCTATATATTTTTATTAAAAATTTCGACCTCTGTTTTTGACAGATCTTTACATTTCATGTCGTCAGTTTAAGTTTTTTTTTTAAATTTCTTTGTACAAGACGTCTGCCCGTTCGTTATCTTTATCCTAAACATGTAAGCACGATAGTGGCCACAAAAATTAAGATAGGAACAAGAAAATATGGCATAAGGGAAAATAGTGTGCACATGTAGAACCAAAAATAGTGTCCACTTTAAATAATTTTGGTTTTATATCGTGTGTTATAACGCACTAAATTATATACAAATTTGAAGATATTAATTCTGCATGTAATGGTACTAATGTACAAGAAGACAAATACCAAAGTTATTGTCCAAAATGTAATTTAAAAAACTGACCTCAGCTATAAAATGTTATGAGATGTGGCAAAGCCAATTCACGACACGAGCGTAGCTCGTGAAAGCTCTACACAGCTTCGACGGTCTCTAGGGCCGAGACCACACGAGCGAAGCGAGTAGAAATCTTTTTAACATATATACAGGATATCCCGTAAATAAGCTGATAAACTTTAGGAAATGATTCCGTGGGTCGGGATAAAAAAAATCAATTGTGACTCTTAACTGTTTCAAAATGGCATCCATTAAATTTTGTTCGTGCTTAATATCTCGAAAAATATAAGAAAATAAAACAAATTTATATTGTATTTATCTAACAAACTGCAAACGTACAATAAAGTTCGAAGTGTCATTAATTTGTTTAATATACAATTTACATTTGTTTTATTTTTGTATGTGTTTCGAATTATTTAGCACGAACATATCAAATAGGAGATATTTTGAAATAGTTAAGGGTCATATTTGGATTTTGTATGCAATTCAGAGCAATGGATTGAAAATTTTATTAAAAGTATTGGACATGCAAGAAATTATTAGTTTCCTGTTTTTTGTCAATAACTAAGTTATCCTTTGACCTACAGATAAAATACAAAAACTGTTTTATTTGTTATTAAAGAAGGAAACTCTTCCCCAATGAAATAATGGAGGCAGTTTACTTACGCGACACTTTGTATACACCTACGAGATGCGCAAGGTCTTAATCTACGTCACGAAAATAGTGATGTACACAATTTAGTGGTTCGGAACAGCTGTGTAAAAACAGACGGTTATAAACAAATTTACCCTTTTACCCTATTGGTTAAACCCATTAATCTACTAAACAATTTAACAATTCCTACTAACTTTTAGGAACTAGATTTAGGGGAGATTCTTGTATTATTTTTATGATCGGCCTGGGTAAGTACCACGATAGCGCCCATCAACTTGTTTTCGATTTCCTGAGGTCATGAATTGTGAAAATTATTTAAAACACAATGGTCAACATTTTTGGGGGATTACCAAACTAACCCTATACTTCGGTATACTGGGTAAGTAAAAAATAAATCTTCCTTAGGCCCTGAGCACATCAGAGTCACAGGTCACTTTGAAGTCGAGTAAAAGCGACGCAGTTTAAAGTGACGCGCTCGTGGGGTAAGTGCTGTCACAAAAAAGTCAGTGTACTTCTCTACAGCCTGCCACTAACTGGCGTTGACGCGAGTGTACTCTGCAGTGCTCAGTGGTTGTTTTCATGTTTCGACAAGACGCCGAGAGTCAGTCTCACCACCGCGTTTGTAAGAAACTTGCCTCACTAAATTGGACGTCGGAGTGACGCAAACCTGAAGCTGATACGTACGTAAATTGTGCATTACTCCATTTACTCCAATTTATAGAAGAATCGCGGAGTCACCTCGACGCGGGATCAAAGTGCCGCTGATGTGGACAGGGCTTTAGCTTGTGCCTTACATGTATTCAATGACAATGATTAAGACAGAAATTTTTGTGAAGTTGATGATCACATGTTTGGATCCTAATGGGACTATATTTTATTAATAGTTCATAAAAAATGGTTTAAAGCCGAATTTTAGAAAATGAAATTTTACTTACATAATGTAAGTAAAATAGTAGTAATAGATTTGGTAATAGGTATGGTAATTGGTATGGTAATAGTAGGATAGTGTAGGTTTGGTAATCTCCAAAAATTCCTACCTTTCTTTTTTGAATGATTCATAGTCTCAGGAAAGCGAAAAAGTAATTTCGATATGAAATCCTTTCCGTCGTTATCGTTTGTACGTAAGCATGATAGTGGCTAGACAATTTAAGATATTATGTAATTGAAATCTGGTATAAATGACTATCGTGTGCTCATATAGATTGATTTGAAAATGTCAAAATGGCGACCAATTTAATCAGTTTTTTTCTCATATCTCGTGTTTTATTCAACTTATAACACTCTAAATTAGATACAAATTCACGGATTTCGTTTCTGCATATATTGATACCAACCACACACTTCTTGGATGACAAATAGCGAAGTTATTGTCATAAAATGTAATTTAGAATCCTGACATCGTAAGAAAAATATGGTATTTATTTGGATTATGAGATCCGGCAGGGCCGTGTCACCGACAAGAAGAGAGTGGAGACTAACTCGCATATGTATATCTTTAAGTTCCGAGACACGGGAGCTAAAAGAGTGGAGACTTTTTAACATATTATAAATATCTACGAGACTTATTAGGGTCCTGCCGACTTCAAGAAAGTAATGATATACGCAAATGACGAGGTTCAGAAATCCTGTGGACCACTTGATCTACCGCTATTATTAACATTTCCTACAATGCTAAGAAACTAACTTTGGCAATTACAATTAGAAGATGTACTTGTATTACATTATATGATGGGGCTGGGTAATTACCATGTGGCGTCCTATAACTTATTTAGAATATGAAATGTGTTTTGGTTTATTATTAAAGGTAAAATTTGCAGATGTCATCACATTACGTTAATATTGTAAAAATTAGCAAACTTGTAATTATGAAAACTAAAGAAATTTCTATTTGCTCTAAATATTAAAGATTTTGGTCAAATGTAGCCGATAAATACGCATTCATCATTATTTACCTGAAAATGTCAATATACAGGTATTCAGATAAAACAAAACAATGTGTTCGGTATTTGTAAGTAGGCTATCTTGAAAAAGTTATCTTAGTAATTATACAGGGTGTTTCAATCAACATACAAAACTTCAGTATATCGTTCCTTAGGTCAAAATAAGTAAAAAAATCTCTTATAAACATAATATGTTCTAAAATGCTTCATTTTTCGTCTGTCACCATTTTGTTTTTTACAAAAAACATTATATTTTTGGAAATAAATTAGATATCGTGACCAAATTTGGTATATATATATATATATATATATATATATATATATATATATATGTATATGTGTGTGTGTGTGTGTGTGTGTGTGTGTGTGTGTGTGTGTGTGTGTGTGTGTGACTTTTCAAAAATGTACTAAAAATCAAGGTTTTTATTTTGAATTTTTCGAAATGACGACTGTTTGAAATTTGTATAAATAATGTAATGTTAGTAAAAAGTTCAACGGTTTTTGATATATTCGAAACTAAAACTTTTAAACGGCTGTCAATTTAAAGGCATGCAAAACAAAGTAATGATTTATGGTACTTTGATAGAAAGTCACAAAAAAAAATATATATACGAAATCAATAGCGGAACACTAAGGATTTTGTGATATAATTTCACAGGAACGTTTGTACTTATTTTGACCCAATGAACCACATCCTGAAGTTTTGGAACGAATTTCGGAAACACCCTATATATTCTATTACCTCAGAGGTTCACTATCGTGAGTACGGGGGTAGCAATCGTGAGTGATCCTAGCTGGATTTACACTTTTTCATCGTGACCTCTCTCTAATCTTTCCTATCAGATTCCTCTTGACCGACCATGATGCTATTAGAGTATTCGAGAGCTAGTGGTCTTTATTTTATGTTCTTATCTTCCTCCCTTTTTTTTATAAGGCGATGGTGACAGCGGTTTTTCCTTTTCCTTTAAACAACAAGGAAAAATATAAATATATTCTACCACTATACTTTATAAAATCACCACACTGAACTTTTATGTGGTTTGAGGTGAGGTGTGAGGTAAGCTGTCCCCTGGCAGAAAAACGTAATGAATAAACTTTGAAAATTAATCTCTCCCCCTCCCACCTCCCTTTACCTCAAAGCTGTCTAAATTAAGCAAGAATTTCAGCTTCAGTAATGGAATGTCTACTCTCGACTCGCAAATATTTCGTGTAGAGGAAATCTCATCCTGCAACTGAGTCGCGGATTTAACTTACTTGGCAATTTAGAAAGTTCGGTATGTTAGTCACGTTACACTAACTTTCTTAGATTACTATGCACAAAACGATACTCGAACTACATACAAAATATTTGTCGTTTTCAGAAAACTTCATGGTTAAACGTTATTGCACATGATATTTTAAGAGTTCTAATATATGGATTCAAAATATTTCGTTGAAATGTTTTGGAAAGATTATACTTTACGACCTAAACAAATTTGCTATTAATTTAAAAAAAGAAACTGATTTTTCCTTTAACGTGTTATTGTCCACTATATTTGTGTAGTAAACGTTTATATTTTAATTAACCAGTATACAAAAAAGAGTAGGTTTGGTAATCATCAAAAATTTCAATCTTCTTTTTTCGACTTTCCATGGTTTCAGGAAATCGAAAAAAACATTTCAACATCCCGCCTGTCGTAGTGTCGTGTCATCTGTATATAAACACGATAATGGCCACACAATTTAAAATAGGAACTTGAAATTTGGTATTAGAGACAATAGTGTGCTCATATAGAACACTATTCAAATTCAGAAAAATCGAATCGAAAATGTTAAAAATGGCTGCCATTTTAAACAGTTTTTGTTCATATCTAATGTAATAGTCAAGTTATAAAACATTAAATTAGATACAAATTTACTAATTGTAATTCTGCATGCAATGATACCATTCCCATCAATATCCTATGACGAGTAAGTCAAAAATGTAATTTCGTGGTTCGATCTCCTCAAAGTGTGATATTATAGGATTATAGGTACAAGATCCGGCAAGAACGAGTCACCGAGATAAACGTATTACAAGGACCGCCAGGGCGGAAATACGAGTGGAAACTTGTTCATATCTTCATATCTACGAAGCCCGTTATGATCTAGCGGATGACAATTAAGTAATGGATACAATTATCTGTATCACAACGGTTTGAAACAAACTTATCCTTCTGGATAAGACCATATGATACAATATAACATTTCCTACAAGGCCCAAGACACCAACTTATGTCCATTACATTTAGAGGATCTGCTTCTATTACGGGCAGGGGTAAATACCATGATGGCCCAATCAACTTGTTCTTCAATAGCTACGAAATATCGAGTTTCAATTTTGAGATATTGATCCTTATAGGACAGCTCCTATAATTTCATTTCATTTTCCGAACTAATTACCGTATCTGTTTGGTTGAAGTTTAGATTTGATTAAAATTGGTTCTCAAGATATAACAATATTTCAATATTTGTGTGCGAGAATAGTAGGCAAAGCAAAATTTTCTATCTATTTTTCGTATTTTATTAAAATTTTCAATGAAGACATATTTTTTAGTGACAAAATAGGTATATGATTTGAATGCTAAATGTAAATGAAAACATGTTTGAAATTGGTGCAGTAGTTTCGAAATTATAACAACTTTTTACTGCTGAAATGTGACTTAATCCAGATTTGTCAACTAATTTTACCAATTTTCTTTAAATGTTTGTTAACAACGTACTTATTGCCAGTGACAAAATTGGTATATATTTTGATGCTAAATGTAATTGAAAATATGTATGAAATCGGTGCAGTAGTTCCGTAGTTGTAAAATTTTTGTCTACTCAAATGTAAAAAATCCTGTTTTTAGACACATTTCAGGTAGCCTGTTTAAAAAAAAGTGTTTAGTAACACGTCAGTGACAAAATTGGTATGATTTGAACGCTATTGAAACTGTAAACAGGGGTATCATATTCACCCGTAAATTTTTGACATTTCAGGGACAACTTATATTTTATCACTAAACAAAGTTGAAACAAAATTAAACGTTATTTAGATTTAATGATTCTAATAGTTTCAGATTTCAAAATTACTTTTTTAAGTCGTCGTATTTGATCTTGAGTGATGACACTCGTGTTTTGACCAAGGTATCCCAGACCCTCATATGGAAATATGGAGATATACCAGTAATCTGTACCTGCTAACTCGTAATTGTGAAACTATAATCGTTTATAAAGAGGTCCTCTTATAATAAGAATATTAAATTTATCCCCTCATGTTTTCTTCTCTGTCCTACCTAATGTTAGTCACGTTACACTAACTTTCTTAGATTACCATGCACAAAACGATACTCGAACTACATACAAAATATTTGTAATTTTCAGAACACTTCATGGTTAAACGTTATCGATATTTTAATAGCGTATACACTTTTGTATATGAGAGATTTAATTCATTAAAACATATTGTGTTTTATCAATCTAGCTTTAAAAGTTAATCAAATATCGATTCTATAATACGCTTTCCTGAGCTCCACTCGCTAAATAATGTAAATTGTGTGTTACACGTGGCAAATTATGGATATGCACACAACACCTGATTTTAACATGAGCAGTGGGTAAAACTAGTGTGTTCATTTAAATGAAAAAGTGACGTTCTAAATAGAGAATATCTCGAAGTTGATCGTAGAATTACTTTTTTGAATAGTTTTGAAGCCTTAAAACCTAAATCAATATGCTAATTGTAAATAAAGAAAGTTACTATTCGCGAGAATCTGGGAGAGGGGAGTTTGGATTTAGTAAACTCGTCTGCGTTTAATTTAATATTTCAGAACTACTTTTCTTTTGAACTGTAATTTCCATACATGCTGTTTGGCATAAGTGTTGTAAACATTTACTTCTTATCAAAATTAAGTTGAAATCGTATCGTCCGGTTTTGAGATATTCTGTCTTTTAGGGAGGTGACTATGATTCATTTTTATTTTATGGCCGATAACGTTAGATCCAGAATTTTTTTGGAAAGACGGCAACCCATACATTTTCTTTGGGTTCTTACAGGTATATCAGGAATAAAATTCATCCAAAACGTTAAAGCCATATTAAAAAAAAAGAAAAATATCGTGTTTTTGTGTTAGTAGTAGCTACCTCCAAAATTACCTGATGTTATATTCATAAAACAAAAATTAGTTGAAGGATCAATCAAGGTACTTACCCAGCCCCATCTTACAATGTAATAAGCAGATTATCTAAATGTTGCTATTTAACGTTGTAGATAAGTGGGATATACATGTAGAATATTTTCATTTCGATGAATTTTAACATGATTCTATATTTGAGCACACTATAATCCAAATTTCATGTTTCTTTCTTAACTTTTGTAGCGGCTCGACGACGAACGGACAGTATCTTGAAAAATCTTCCTTTTTTTTATTTATTTTTCCTGAGGTCATGAAACTTTAAGATAGTTCAAAACACGAACGGTACTTTTCGATGCAGCCGCAAGCAATGACATGACACCGTGAAGTGAAACTTGGATGGCGTTTTAAAGATTGAACGTTTTAAATTTGATCAAAGCAGTTTTTATAACATTTTGAATGATGTGACGCTTTGTAACCTAAGCCAAGGTGCCAGACGTTAAAAAAGGAAATCACTGTTTGTAATAATCCTAGAGGGTAGGGAGGGGGCATGAAGTTAAAACTATATAAATAAACTCGTTTATATATATACTCGCCTGATTTCAATTAAAAAATTTCGAAATTATTTGCGTTTCGAATTGTAATTTCCTTTTATATGCGATTTGTTACTATCGTTTGTGCTGTAAACATTCACATCTTATCAAAATTTGGTTAAAATGGTATCGTCCGGTTTTGAGATATTCTGTATTTTAGGGATACGACTATGATTCATTTTAATTTATTGGCCGATAATTCAGAAACACCATTTTCGGAAACTTGGTAATCATTACATTTTGTTTGGTTTCTTACAGGCTACATTCGTAAAAACATATTAAAAACAGTTAAGTCATATTTTATAAACTGGAAATATCGTGTTTTGGTCACTAAAGTTAACTCCAAATTTTGAGTATAAAACAACAACATCTAGAGATATCCCGCATCACTAGGTTTTTTATGTGGAAGAGAGACTTAACTTCGTCCTAAATAATAAAGGCAATCAATCAATCACTGCATCATTATGTCCATAAAGAAAAACTTGCAAGCTTAAGTAGTACAAATAACAAAACGGAAAATTGTGGTGTTATAAAAACTTAAATTATTTTGGTCAATCTTTGCGCAAATACAGGGCCATAAAGAAGTGAACAAATGTACAAAGCCGCTTTAGGGAAAAAAAGGAACTATCCTGCAAATAGCTTGTACAATGATACCAATCTGTTAACATTAGGACAACTATGTGAGAAAACTTTTATTATTTATTTATCATAATCATATATTCTCAAAATTAGAACAACTGTACTCAAATAGATTGATGTAATGTTCAGATTGATGTACTGCTCGTCCCAACATTAAATAAAATATATTCAACGTACACGCACTTACATATTTTATATAATAATATACCAAAACAGTATAAATATAAGTTATTAACTTTATGTTTGTATAAAAAACGTATCGAGAAATGGTTGTACCAAGTTGAGAGAGAGGAGATTGAGCAGGTTAGATCTATTATATCAGATAAATATAGGTTGTTTTAATGAAATCATTATATTTAAACAAAATCTTAAAGAACTATTATAGGGAACAAATTATTACATATTACACGACTTCTTCGTCATCCTGAGAGAACTGAATAGTTCGAAACCGGAACAATGGAACTTGCTCTAAAATTATTCCTATTTTGTATGCCACAAACAATATCATAGATTACCAGAAGAGAAAATTCCTTGATATGATTCGTCAAGAATCTAAAAAGGTTCAGCTTTGATAAAAGTTTCTTTGGAGAAACACAAACATATTCTTTGAGCTTTTGATTTTTGCTTTGTTTCGTCTTCATTGCGCCTCTTCAGCTAGATGACAAAGTTTTTTCGACACTAGGAAAGAGTGGATATTCTTTGGAATTTATTGCCAAATGTTACAAGTATTATAGGGAAATTTATGTAGATACATATTGTACAAACTTTCCTGTACGCAATCAAGCGGAACCATTACCACGCACAAGCTTATGCCTACGGGGGGGGGGGGGTGATTTCCTAAATTTATTATTGTAAACACATGTATATGTAATATATATTATTTTCCTGTCAATATAGGTTCAGGAGTTTTAGGCCAGAAAGTAAAACTGAACCATGGAAGTCGGCGTCGTCTAAAATGGAAGAAATTCGTTAAAGTGATGATCGTAGTAGTATATTATTTTCTTCTACAATATATTATCACAACACTGAATTTTTACAAAGTTTGAGGTGCGAGGTAAGCTGTCCTCTGGGAGAAAAACGTAATGAATAAACTTTGAAAATTAATCTCTCCCCCTCCCCAACTTCCTGTACCATGACGTTGTCTAAATTAAGTAAGAATATCAACTTAAGTAATGGAATATCTTTTTTTTCGACTCGCAAATATTTCGTGTACAGAAAATGTCATTCTTACTTGGCAATTTAAAAAGCTAGGTGTTAGTCACGTGTAACTGAAATTGCAATCACTTTCTCATTTAACAAAATATGTTTTGTTAAATATTTCATATTAGGAGTTATCAAAGTGAAAACAAAACTTACTACTTCGTAGAAGCTTCCAGAGTCAGTCGACTCCGATAGCTCTCTGTCTCCTGTACGTCAATGCTCAAAAACCCTCTCTATAAATATTCATCCCAGTGTTTTCTCCCTCACATAATGTGACCTTCAGCATCTACTAGCCGCCAGTGGTGTCAGACATTCAATCAGGATTTGCGCCAGCTTCTCATATTCCTCCATGTATGCCACGCACTTAGGTTCATCCGCTAGATGAAATCTGTACAAAGAGGCACTAGTATCAATGTGCGCTGTTCTATCTCGAGCTGCGAATGATGCTGTAATCCTATTTAACATTCTGGTTCAGTGATAAATTTCTACATTTCATAAAGGGCGCGCCTTCTACAGATTTCCAACTTTCCTTACAGCTTGCGGAAATCTTACAGAGGATTTGAATTTTTTTGAGAGATCGTCGAGTTGAATTGGAAGAGATTACAAATTAGTGTCGCATTTGTATCCGCCTCTTCATTTCCTGCTATGATACAGTAGAAATGGAAAGCACATAGAAATTGTCTTGTTCTTGTGTTTCTTAAACAAATCCCGTATATTAGTTCGGAATGAATAATTGGAAGCCAATTCTGCCTGTATTGCACGGAGAGCGGATGTTTATCTAAAAGGAAATTTAAATGGCATGAAAGGTCGGATATAATGATTTAAAATATTTTTGATAACATTTTGGTGAATTTACGATTTACCTAAACCCATAGGAAAATTTAAATAAAATAATTGTTATAAATAGTTTGTTATAATTGTTTAATAAATAGTTTGAATATACAAAAGTGAACTGAAAATGTGACCTTCACATTTCACCAAAATTAGAGTAAAATCGTAGTCAGATTTTGAGTTGTTATACAGCATGGCCCTTATGTTTCTTTTTCATTTTTTGACCGGTAACAAATAAGTTTGTTTGGGTTCTTGAAGGCCTTGAATAAAAATCGATAGAAATAATTCAAATAGATTTTGAGAATAAATAAAAACCAATTAATAATAAATACTCGTCTTATTCCATTGATGAAGTTACAATTCTATATAAAAATATGGAGAATAAGACATTAAATAAACGTAGTGCACACATTTTCCCACGCACCCATCACCAAATTCAAATACAATCGAATCAAAACTAAAACAATTAAAAATATAATTGTCATAAAAAAATGTTAATCAAATAGCGAAAATTAACAATCGACGCTGTCTTTGAAAAAAAAAAATTAATAAGCGCTTAAACGGGCTTCGCTTGTCCCATAAACATGTTCTTGGCGTAAATATTATTTGATTAAAATGGAGCAGTTAAAGTTTATTTTCGTTTTTACCAATTATTCTTGAACTGTAAATTATTTTACTTGATATTTTGCACACGGATTTTGGGTCATTAATCTTCATATTTTAATGAAATTTGAACGAAATTGGGGTTTGAGAAATTAAGTATTTTGTCCGATTTTTTTTACCGATAACTCATGAACCGGAATTTTTGGAGAGACATCAACCAATACGGTTTGTTTAGGTCCTTTGATTCTACACTTAAGCAAAATTTGGTAAAAATCATCAAAGTCGATTTTAAAAATAACTTAACTTTGTGTGTTTTTTTTTTTTTTTATTGGCAGCTACTCTTAAATTTTGAAAAAAAAAAGTCCCAAGATATGGTCAAAATAAGCATACATTCCAAGTTTTATTGAAATCGGTCTACTAGTTTGGGCATAAGAGCACTGTACTTATACAGACAGATATCAACCCAGGGGACCTCAAAACGAATATATCCGCAAAAATCCGATATCGATATTTTTCTCTACCACATAATTTTGTGAGTGAATATGGGGGTACTTGTATATTATACTGAGCCTTTTTTTTTTACATCAAACAGTAACTAATAAAAATAATACTGGAATTTTAGTGTATAAGTATAATAACCTAACCTCACCTATTTGTGGTGATTCTTGCTACCACAAATCTGATCTACATTTTGTTTTCAATAAAAACTTGAATAGGTTAGGGTTAGGATATAGATTCAAATAAACTTATGAAATTGTTCAGTCTAAAACCAACATAAGTTAATAAATTAACAAAATAACAACAGAGGTCGCTGGTAGCTACATACAATTATTTTTGTAAGAGTGTTTTAGTAGCACTTACCTCGTAGTGGCGCAGTCTAGACTGGATGAATGATCGAACTTGAAAGGATTGCAGTGGGGCGAACGAAAATCGCAGTTATGTTATTTTTGTTTGTTATGGCAGTAGACAGATAACAGAACTCAAAAATATTAGCAATAGGATGTTTCGTATTTTGAACTTAAAAAGGGGTGGGTCCGCATAAGTTCCAATGTGGGAAACTAAAAGTGAAATGAAACTTGCACAAAGATCTGAAAAAGGACGAATGAGTCGAAACTAATTCTTGCCACAAACAAGAGTTTATTTTTGAATTCAGAACTCAGCAGTCAAATTTTATTTTAATAGACAATTTCCAGCTGTTAAGGGCTGGAAGAAGAAGAAAAGACATGTTTTCCCAATAAATGAAAATATCTTTTGGTTCAGCATTAAAGGCTACATATCTTCTATCTTGTAAATACTTAGTAAAATGAACAGCTATCAAGTTATTAGGCATAAAATTTTATTCGCTTTATGTTTTAAAGTAGAAAACTTCTCGGTCATAATTACCTAATAAAAAAAGGAAGAAAGGAACATAAAATAAGATTATTCATACATATTTGTTTTCGCCATTCCGACTACTGATTAATAATTAGATATTAAGACTTAAGTACGCGTTGTGACAGTGGGCCTACTGCATCATGTTTTAAATGTTTAAAGAACTTGTGTATTTGTTTTGTGTCGTGTGTTCGTAATTTGTGATTTTAAACTAAGACAACGGTAATACCCGCATAACACTTGAAAATGGCTGAATAGCCGAAACGGCCGTAGTGATATAACTACATACAAATATAGACTATTGTGGCGGTAAGTCTTATTAATATCTAATAAGATTATTAGTCCTCGATAACTCTAATAGCGTCAGGGTCGTAAGAGAACAAGAGTTGGTTAAGAAAGACCTGATAGGGAGATAAAGAGGTACCAATCCAAGACTACATGAAGAAAGTAGTAGGTTCCTTTGGGTTATCCTAAGCCTGTACTCACTATAAATTCATAAATTTTTAATGTATTGCAATTTTAAACAGTTAAGTGAAAAATTATCACTGTCAACTTATAGTATAAAACAAAAATATAGTATTTATTCTTCAAAATTTGGTAGTGATATCTCATTCCGTTCTGGGGTTATAATATGTATAATTTTTTTTTGAAAAAGGGCAGAAAACGGAGCATTTTCAAGATTTGTTTATTTGATGTCCAAATTAACCTCCTAAAATCTTTTAGACTGATCATAAAACACTGTGTGTTTTAATATGGACATTAGTCATCATTTTTGTATATAACGATTAAAAAGGAAATTATGGCTTCCGTTAATAAAAACTGAATTTAAATTCGTCTATTTTAAATAAGGCTAAAATTTTGTCGCTTAATATCCTGATGCGAATAATGGCTCGATCTCAGACTACACTTTTGTAAGAGGGGAAAGAAGGTTGTTTACCATGATAAATAGTAGAACTTTCTCTATCAACTTTCCCTTTAACAATCACTTTATTGTCGTACTACTGTATTCGTAGTGTAAGCTTGTGTGTGGTGGTTTTGTTCTATCCGTTTGTATCTAATCTTACCTTTGTCTACTCAAACTTTGTTTTATGCTTAGGATATAAATTTAGTTTTAGTTTCTAAACATGCCATGTTGGTGTTTTTCACTTTTATGCTCTAGGTTGATACAAGATACCAAGAGTTGATTCATACTCTCGAAAGAATGTGTATTAGTTTTGACGTAAACAAATTATTGCAAATGTCCGATTAAACGATATTAATAATATGAACGGTTCAACACAATCAAATAAATTAAAAAATTCTGCATATGTCCGTATATCCAGTACGCTAAAGAATGATAGTGTTAAATTATTTTATTGAAGAGAAGAACTTGGATATTGCATAGCTTTAGGTATCGAAGTTTCCATAAAGGAGACCGCGGTAGTTAGAATGTAATCAGTACCTTCCCATCACTATCGTACAATAAAATTGTAGTACAAGCAGACCCCCTGAATGTAATGGACCAAAAGTTGCTTTAAGATTTAAGATTAAGTTAGATTCAAACTAGCCAGTAGAAATATCCCCTTCAGTAGACAATAGAACATAAACGATCATTACGATATTGGTTGCCTTGCATTTTTTAACGGACAACTAGTGACTAATAATTAATTATGTAAGCTCCTGGCAGAGAGGAAATGCGGTCAATCAATCTACAGTAGGATTGGACCGAGGCAGAGGCACTGCCGGACGTGAAAACGTTGCCAGGGTGCTGTGGGGGAATCAAGCTGATTAGTTAAGAGGACTTACTACATAGGATCACTACACAGGATCACGATAGCTCAAATCATAGAAGATTAGCAAGCTTTGTGTGTAAAGTAACTTAGTAAATCTTTGGATGTCATTTTAAATTTATATATTTGTCATAATCAGATGGTTCTGGATTGAAGGCTTAGAATATTTTATTGATAGATTAGCTTATGATTTCATATCTTATTACATGTGTTTATGAATGGTAAAATATGAAGGAAGAACGTCAAACAATATAAATTATAATCAATGTTTTGCTTGTATTAAAGAAACATAAAAATAGGATTGTAAAAGATATAACATTATGATACTAGATTATACAATACTAAACCATTAACTTTTAACACTAAACCATTTTTTTTTTGATCCCAACAACAGAAAATTTTATTCCCAATAGTTGGTTTCTTGAGGCTTGGAGTAATTGTTAAATAGTATTGACATCAAGGGTCTTACCCAGTAGGGTGTGCTAGTATAAAATAGTTGTTACACAGGATTTCTTAACCTCGTAATTGTGTATATAACAACTTTCTTGACGTCGGTTAGATGAGTATATTCGCTTCGCTCGTGTCAGTGTCTCGGTATTAGCGGGCTCCGTACTTTCATATATTTGAAGAAACAGCCATTTTAATATTAAAGAAGACTTGGCTATGATGGATTTCGTACTCATACCAAATGACATGTTTATGTGTACGGCATTTAAATTACATTTTTTACAAATACTTCGCTCTTTTTCATCGTATAGAGGTGGTGTTAGTAACGTTATGTGCAGAATTAAAGTCTTTTAATTTTAATCCAATTTAGCATGTTATAAGTTGAACAACTCACGAGATATGAACTATTTAAAATCCCCGCCGTTTCGATTTTTTAATTAAATTTTTCTGTATTGGGATCTAATATATGAATACACTATAAATTCCCTATATCAAATTCCTTGTTCCTATCTTAATTTTTTAGCCACAATTATGCTTAAGTATAGATGACAACGTCAACATTGTTGCACGGACGACATGTCTAACATAATGTTTTTAGGTTTCTTGAAGCCATGAAGATCAATCAAAAATTAGGGCTAAATTTTTGTAGATTAGATAAAATCAGAAAGTAAAATGTTTCTTGACGAACACATAAAATCGTGCTCTGTTAAGAAGAGAAAATAAGAAGAGAGTTGTTTTAAGAAGCCGCCATTTTGAAATAGAATGTTAAATATAAAAATAGTGTTGTACCTATATCAAACGGCCTTGTTGCATAAACCTTATTCCTAAATTTAATAAAAATTGACACACATGTTGTTCGTAACAAACAAGTTGATGGGCGCCGTAATGGTACTTACCCAGTCTTATAACACAATGTAATACAACCAGATCCTCTAAATGTAATGTCCAAAAGATGGTTTCTTAAGCCATGTAGGAATTGTTAGATTTTGTTGGTATACAATGATATATCAAGGAGGATTTATGAAGACTGTTTGAAACAGTTGTTTCGATATATAAACCTGATAATTATATATATATATCACAACTTTATTGACGTTGGATAGTTTGTGACTGGCCTAGTTAGTTATAAAGGGGTCTGAGGCTACTCAGCCTCATGTCTTTGCGACCCAAATGGATCTTTCGTAACTGGGCTTGTAGATGTGCATGTTTTTAAAAGTCTCTATTCGTTTCGCTTTTGTCAGTAGCTCTGTCAGCGTCAGTATCAGAGGCTCTGGTTGCCTCGAGGTGTAAATATGAAAAGGAATCTCCACTTCCTACGCTCTTGTCGGTGGTGATCTCGTAAGTCTGATATCACGAATATCACATTTTCTTGCTAGGTCGTGACTAAAAAATTATAGGTTTTACAATAATTTCGCTATTTGTCATCATAGAGAAGTTAGATTAGAACCATTGCAGGCAGAATTGAAATTTGTAAATTTTTATCTAATGTAGTGAGTTATAATTTATAACACAAAAAATATTAAGATAAAACTTTTTAAAATGCCTGCCATTTTGACATTTTCAATTCGATTATTCTAAATTTCAATAGGATTCAATATGAGCACACTATAGTCTCATATAACATATATCATGTTGCTGTATAGCAAGACGGACGGATTGTCTAAAATAACTTTTTGGTTTTCCGAAGCCAAAATCGTTAGTAATTTTGTTTCGAAAGTTTCAAAATATACCCTATACTTCGTATACTAGGTAAGTTATATACAGAGGGAATAGCAAGTGTTTGCGTTAAAACATTACCTCTCTTCGGTCATTTATATTGTACGAATATACATCGAGTTTTTATGTCTTCAAAAATTAAAGAAATGTGGTGCAAAAGTAAATGAATTCAGTTCCCTGTAGGGAAGTGGAACGAATCTCCACCCCCACATAATAGGGTTGAAGAGTGCTCATTATTTTGATTGCCGAGAGAATTGTTCCACCATCACCCTCAAGTCTTGAGAAAACTGTTGTTGTTAGACCCCTCCTCACCATTTCATAAAGCTGCGGAGGAAATTAATTTTACAATACTATTCTCTATTATAGAACTTATTTTATAGAGTGAAGTTAGTGAATGATTTTCTGTTTAAAAAAATAATTTCAAATTACGCTTGAACGTTCCAAGGGATAGTTCGTTGGTCGAAAAACTACAACTATCCGATTTAACATGGATCTACATTTGCTTTGCGGAAAAATTATTATATTCCATGAGAAAATATTTCTACTAAGAGAATACAAACATAAAATATTTCATGTAATGGAAATCGAAAATCGCAATACCAGAATTAAGTTTTACTTATCTGAAGTAGAGGGTAAGTGTGGTAATTGAAACAAATTTAAACGTCCGATTTTTGACTTATCTTCATATTTTATTACGTTAGAAAATTAAAAAGTGATGTTCAACATGCCGTCTATTCGTCATTGTCGTTGGCGTATTTGTTGTCTGTATGTAATAGAATCTACACAGATTTAGATAGGGACATGAAATTTGGTGTAGTGGACTATAATTTTCTTATATACAGAGTGTCCGACGAAGAGGTCGTTATTTTTGAATTAATATGCAGGACATATGAAACACTCTCACTTCCTCCCACAATGCAATACAATTAAAATGTGCATTGTCATCTGTTGACTCTCGATCAGCTGTTGTTTTGGTAACACACAACAATGAAACAATTTGGTAGTTGTGTTCAATCAGTTTATGTGTGATATCTAACCTCAAAACAATGAAATGTGTGAAGTACGTCTAGTGTGAATGACAAAATGCATAGTAATTTGCGCATTAAATAAGTTACTCTAGTCAATTTGTAACATACATTTGTTACGTGACACTCCCAAATTGACCGAGAATCTAAATGTATACCCAATAATTTCACAGTTTTAGTAGGACAATCTGTATTAAAACTGTTCAGTGAAAAGTCCAAATTTTCTGTTTTACTGTTGTTGACAACAAGGGAGTTGCCTTTGAACCACTGCAAAGCTTTTACCAGTGCTTTTTCCCGTTCTAACTTTAAAACTTCAATTCTATTACCAATGTTTAAAAATGTGGTGTAAAAATATGCATACAAAATAGATTTACAAAGCATATTAACAGAAAAGTCATTCACAGCCACAACAAAGAGGAAAGGACCCAGAACTAATCCCCGTGGTACCCCATTTTTTACAGTTTCGAAATTGGACCTATCCTGGCCTTGAACAAGCATTTGCTTTATCACTAAGATAAGACTGAAACAAATTTAATTAAATGTCTCTCCCTCCTTTAGGAACAAAGTTTTCAAAAAGTATTTATGGGGAATACTGTCAAAAGATTTAGATAAATTGATTAGTGTAGCTGAAGTGAATTCTCGATTTTCAAAATTTAACAAAACACGTTCCACAATAGCTTCAACGGCTTTAGTGGTGTTTAGCCCAGGAAGGACACCAAATTGTTCTCTACACAAGAGTTTACGTTGCATGAAAAAGTTATATAACTGTTTCTTTATAGAGTGCTCAAAGATTTTACTTAAAATTGGAACTAAAGATATTGGTCTATAGCTTGTGGGACATAATTTATTCCCCCTTTTAAAGATTGGCACAGTTTATGTAATTTTTAATGCTTTTGGAAATGTACTTACTTCCAATGCCTCATTAAAAAGAAAGATCAGTGGTTCTACAATAAGATGAATGATCTCCTTAACCATTTTGTTCTATAAACCGAATAGTCCTCATTTTGTGAAGTACTTATTTGTGAAATATGTTTGAAAACCTCTTTTATACTAATACTCTTCCACTCAAAAGCAACTCTTTCTGTATTGTAAGTTGAGGTTAAATTATACAATAACTTCATAGGAGTACTGTAATCATCTTATAGAAGCCTATTTTTTGGATGCACTGCTGGATTAATAAAATACTCATTAAAGACATTGGAACGAATAACTTTCTCACGTATTTTAGAACTGTTCCAAGCCTCTTTACATTTATTTTGTGCTTTGTCAATATAGTTTTCATTAGCAAAAATCATCTCTTTCTTTATTTTATTTTTTAATATTTTTTTTAGTATGAATGTATTTTACTTTTATCCTTTATTTCATTTGGTGTACCCATGCTCTTTTTGTACCTGTCATACAACAAAACCATATAGTCTTTAAGTGAGGAGTAAACCATTTTAACTTTGTCCTCCTAGCACAGTCAACTTTAACTTCCTTAATTCTGCAGTGTTCATTAAATGAACCTGTCAATAAAGAAATAAAACAATTAAAAGCATCGTCAACGTCAAAAAATAGAATTAGTTTAGACCAGTCATTTTGAGCTAGATCGTTTTTAAAATTACCAATAGATGTAGGGGTCAACATTCTTATCTTTTTATGTGTTACATGTCTACTTTTGTCTTTTATGTTCAACTCCCTAAAACTAGATAAAACCCCAGCAAGATCGGTCAAGCAAGGCAATCAACATTTTCTTTAATAACATTAGTTTCTAAATTGTCCAAGCAAGCATCACTCCTAGTGTTTTCTTCATTCAACCAATATAAATTATGATAACGTAATAAATCCTTTAAAGACTCAGTAATAGGACATCTTCTATTAAAATTCACATTAAAATCAGATGTAATTACCAATTTATAATGTTTATATTTCCTACTAAAAAAATTTATAAGTTCATCTAACAGCAGCAAAAACCTGCTTAAATCAGAATCTGGAGTTCGATAAACAGTTGCGACAATTAAATTAATGCGAGACTAAAATATAGCAGTGGCTTCAAAAACATCAGTCATACAAAAAACATAAGACGTACTCCGCTTGAGTGTTGTGTGTTTTTGACTATTGTTCGGTTGATATATCAAGTCGATATTCGCCTCGACACAAACCACCTTTTGTGTTTTTAGCCAAATAGTTAGTTTTGTGTAACTGAAAATCTTCATATAATATCACCATTGTGTAGTCTTTTGATGTTATCGTCCCCGATATTTTGTTACCTTTTATCTTAGCATAATATAAGGCCGGTAAAGATTTTATTGATATTTCGATATTCCATTTGGCAATGAGATAAATGAATTGCGATAACAACCATCATCTTTCTATTGTCAGATTTTACTACCTGAACATTTGATAGGAGAGACTATTCAATGTGAGGTCGTTCAATACAAACTGTGCTGATTGTTAAACTGACACTCTGATAACGTGTTTGGTTTTAGTTATATTTAGAACGAATATTAGTCATACTTACTTACGAAACAAATGAATTTGTGATACAATGGCTAAATTTATTATTTAGAAATAATTGGGAATAATCAAAAATGATCTTTGAGCCCCGTCAATAAAAGCTCGATAGTAGTAAAACTTACGTTGATGATGTGTTTATGGAACACGCAAGCTGGTTACGACTCTTATTAAAATTTATTGTAGTGTTTAAAGGGTGCATTACTGTTTTTTAATAACGAAGCTTGCAGAGTAGAAACACTGTTAAACATTTCGATTCAAAACACTTGATAAATCTTTTTCACTAGCAAATAAAAAAAAAAAAATTTAAATCGACATGTCAGTAGAAGAACATATAAAAAATTAAAGATTTATTGAATAAAACAGTCCCTTTTTTTATATAAAAAAATATTAATCTTTAAAATGTGTTTATCTAATGATTAAACTTTAAGATTCAATTCAGGTGATAATTGTGTTTTATTTACAGTTTTACTTATATGTTTAATTCCTTTGATCGTTATATAGCAATTTAAATACATATGTATGGTACTAATTTATTATACGGAGCCCCCTTTTTTGTACATCAAACAGGAACATTTTCTTTTGGTGATTCTTGCTACTGAAAATCTGATCTACATTTTGTTGCTTTTACCAAAAACTCGAATAGGTTAGGTTAGACCAGGTTATGTCATATATTCAAATAGACTTATGAAATTGTTTAGTTCCAAACCAACAAAAGTTAATAAATCAGAAAAATAAAAATACAGACAGCTATTAAATACAAACAATCATTTTAGTAAGTGTTGTAGTAGCGCTGACCTCGTAGTGGCGCGGTATAGATCGGATGAATGGCCGAATTTGAAAGGATTGGAGTGGGGTGAACGATAGAGTTGCTTTTGGTTTCATTTTTATTTGTTATGGCAGTAAATAGAAGACAGAATCTAAGAACATTCGCGGTAGTAAGTTTCGAGTTTTGAACGTACAATAAAGGAGGGGGTGGGTTCGTCTAGTACACAAGTATACAATATATATATATATATATATATATATATATTGTGTTATTTTATTTCCCCTTTGTTGTTTAAAAGTGAAAAACTTTTCGGTTATCATCACTTTATAAAAAAACAGCGAAAATAACATAAAATATAGACCACTAGCAATTGAATATACTAATAGCGTCAGTATTGGAAAAAAATTGGTTAAGCGAGACCTGATAAGAAAGATGATAGAGAGAGCTCTATTACATGGGTCGTTCATCATTTGCGCGGTATGCAAGCCTGCTGTAAAATATTCTGAAGGGTCGCCTAATCCCCTTACATCATCTGCGCGGTGTTAAATGTGTGTCGTATAAAGCTTGTGTTTAGTATGTGAAATTGTACAGTGAACTGAACATTCATATTGAATCAATGAAGAAAGTTTATTTGTCTTTAAATTCTATTTTAAGTGTTGTGATTTTGTGTGTTTTTTAATGATCTGTTTTACAAATTAAATTTTCCATTAGAATAATACAAAAGAAAGACACATTCAGTTTTAAATGTTGAAATCTTAATAGTTCCAAATATTATATTTACATTTACGACTATACTTTTACAATTATATTTACGATTATACAGTAATATGCGAAACCTAACCTAACCTAACTCCTCAGAATAAAACCATTCATAAAATTGACTGTTGCTATATAGAAACAAACAACATGTGGTAAAAATGAAATCCAAGTGTTTATTTTATGCGGGCATGGCCGCGATATTATGTTCGAGTATTTGCCAATGTTTCTGTTCTATTGAATATGGTTTGCTCGTTATATCTTTTAAACTGATATGTCTTATGCCAATCACGTTTAATCGTTGCAAATAACATTTACACGGGCATGAGTTCTCAATAGCTTTGTAAATAACAAAGAATGCTGCTTCCGCCACCCCGCACAGAGCAGACTATGCATAGCCTATACCTGAGAGCCCCCTAGAGCTCACCCGCAGAACACGCAGCCCTTCTACCTGGGTCTCCGCATACCGCGCAGATAATGTACGCCCATTGCATGACTACTGTACTTGAAAAAAGATGTGGATCCCTCTGGATTGCCACGTCCGTAATCAGGATATTGAGCCCTTGAGGGTGATATGGTATTGACCGAATGGACTGAAACTGGTTTTTCTTTATTCTGATGAATAGTGTCAAATATATGACCTGTTTTACGCATACGTGAAGCATATATAAGTTTTTTTCCTCTTTCTTATAACTGTTTAAAAAAATAAGTTGTTTATTCTTTTTATAATTATAGACGTTTGTAGTATTGTTATGTTATGTTTAAATATTTATTTGCTACTGACAAGGATTTAATAAATATAATTTAAAAGTATTTCTAATCTACAAGTTTTTTAATTAAAAAACAGAAAACATAAATATTGAACTAGACTTGTGAGAATCTTAGAATTAAAATTAAACTTTAATATAACTTCTCTCAAATAACACGTTTATTAACTCAAAGATTCAATGACAACTTCGTCATCTTCAGTGATACATGAGATACAATAACGAAACTATAACTATAATAGTAGTGTATATATTTATATAGAATACTGTAAACGAAGCGTTCCTCTATTCTATTTTAGAACATTATAAATAGTAATTCTTTAACAAATGCCTTATGTCATATTAAGACATCTCTGTAACAAATACAGTATTATGAAAATAATCTATAAACGATCAACAAAAACTATTAATGTGAGGATATATTTGTAGCAAAAAGTAGAGGCACACAACGAAAGGATTTTTAGAAAATCCACCACCAATAGGTTAAAACGGGGTTGAATAGAATTTCACTCTTTTAATTTTTCGTAGCCTCTAATTGAGATATCGACTTTGTTTTAGACCTGATATATTTCTCAAATATGTAAAAATAATTTTTATATTTTGGCAGATTTGGCCTCCATGAGGCTTAAAACGGTTAAAATGTATAAGGGCAAATATTTCTCAAATGCAACATTTTTTTCTTGAAACTACTGAGATATCGATTCGTACATGTCTTCAAATGTTCTCCAAAGAAAGATATAAAAGATATTTGATGCTTTGTGTATTTAAAACTGTTCAATAGTATACGAACTTGTGCAGAACGTTGAGTTTTTCTAAAAAAAAATAAGAAACTGTGAAACAAATATTATTCATAAAATGTGTAACTAAAACCTAATAAACTAATTTTGATACCGTTTTTACACAAAGGAACCAAATACTATATACAATAACAGATCCAATACTTAACACAATAACAGATAAAACAGCTGATTTGGATCACTAGTTTGAATAATACAAAATTTTAGGTTTGGTCTAAACTGAACTAATATGAATGTTTTGGAAAATTCTTTTAAACCAGGTTTGGTCTACAAAATGTTTATTTAACTTGATTCAAAGAGGAACATATAAACCTCTTGTATAGTTCATAGTTTTTGTCACAAATAACTTTTTTACAACTTAAGTATGTCCCTATTTATTTAACCAAAAACAATATATTATACAGTGAAATTTCTTGGAATTTGGAATTTAAGTGTTTTTTAATTTTTACAATCAGGATAATGACATTAATATCATTAGACCTTACTTAGTGATTTAACATTTAGTCTACTTTAAATGAAGTTTCAGTCATTTGAATGACCTTGTTTTCAGTTATGTCAACAAAATTAGGTTTCAAGTTGTTGTTTTTTGTAAGTAGGCGTTTTTATCTCAAGATGGCAGAGGAACATGATGTGGATACCATAGAAGTTCATAATGACGCTTCATGCAGTTATTTACATGATAAAATTACATTGTATGAAAGATGGCATACTTGATAGTTATGGAATATTTTATGAATAATAAAAATTGTTTACACTAAATACATTTAATAGTGGTTTTATTAATTATTTTCTGAATTCACTATAGATAGATATAGAATTGCTGAGCTTTTTGTAGTCAGTTAAATCTTTCGTACTCATTAAAAGTTTTATATTATACCTATTAATAAAAGTATTGCAGGCGAAGTCGTAATGAGGGAAAGTTAGTATTAATAGCCTATAATAAGCTATACAATTTTATTTTACATTAATATAGAAATTTGTATGGGCCTAGTTAATTATTTACAAATACTGTACATTAATGATATTTTTGGTTAGCTTAAACATCACCGAAGTTGGGAACATTTTCGTTAAAACGTTTAAATTAATGAACGTATAATTTGTGAGAAATTGTGTTCAAGTTAAATTAAAAAAAAAAATCAGCCTTTTGAGATGTCAATAAATAAGAATATTATTTCAGTCATTGTATCACAAGTTCAAATGTAAGTGTATATAACTAGTGGTAATGATAACAATAACCAATGAAATGTTATCAGAGTGTCAGTTTATCAATGAATACAGTACAGTTTGTATTGAATGGCCACACATTGAATAGCCTCTCGTATCATTTTATCTCCTATCAAATGGACAGGTAATAATATCTGACAATAGAAAGATGATGTGGCTACGATTCATTTATCTCTTTGTCAAATGGAATATCCGAATATCAACGAAATCTTTGTCCAGCCTTATTTTATGTAACGATAAGAGGTAACAAAATCAGGGGTGTATTCTAAACATCAAAAGACTTGACTTTGTTACTAACACGAGGTGCATTAAAATATAAAATGGAAGTTACTAGGTAATGTTCATTAATTGAATACAATGGAATTTATTATTACAATTATTTATTGAATTGCACATTATTTTTGTGTGCAGTCTCTGCAATATAGTTGTCACAGCGCTTTAAACAGTTTTTAAATTCCAAAAGAGGACTTTGTATTGACTTATTCTTGACAGCGTTAATAGTCATTTCATTAGAGTTGAATTACTTCTCTTCTTAAAATTCTTTAAAATATGCAGATTGAGGTGAAACAGCTTACGTTAGTTTCTGCAAAGTTTCCATTTTGAAAGCAAAACATCATCGTCTTATAAATAAATAACAATAAAACAATATAAAATAAAGACACCTATCCCTCAAATACTCTAATAGCTTTGGAGTTGCAAGAGAATAAGAGTTGCATAGGAAAAGTGAAAGCGAGGGATCTAACCCATGATTACATGAAAAAAGTCATAGAATAGTATGCAGCAGAGATTGTCTTCTGCTCTGTGTGAAAATTAAATTTCTTGTAAAATCTAAAAGAAAGTGGCAATGATTTTTTTAGGTAAAAATGTGTCTTTGGCTTTCAGTGATGGAGGTGAGCTTCGCCATTACATTCGTTTTACAGCATAACATGAGCATTACATATTCGTTTTGACTTTGGAATAAATTAGTGCACACGTGTTTCATCATATATTGTCAATGGGATCTACAAACGTGTTTCCACCCTTCTCATCACATGTTTTCTATAGAGTCTAAAAACGTGCCTCCAACCTTTTCATCACACGTTGTCTATAGAGTCTAAAAACGTTTCTACGACCTTTTCATCACAAATTGTCTATAGAGTATAAAAACGCGCCTCCAACCTTTTCATCACATGTGTTCTATAGAGTCTAAAAACGTGCCTCCAACCTTTTCATCACATGTTTTCTATAGAGTCTATAAACGTGATTCCAACCTTTTCATCACATATTTCTATAGAGTCTAAAAACGTGCCTCCAACCTTTTCATCACACGTTGTCTATAGAGTCTAAAAACGTTTCTACGACCTTTTCATCACAAATTGTCTATAGAGTATAAAAACGTGTCTCCAACCTTTTCATCACAAATTGTCTATAGAGTCTAGAAACGTGTTTTCTATACGTTAGAAACCTTTTCATAACGCTATAGACGTTGTGCGACTGCAATACATACGGAAAACCCATACGACACGTAACTAGCTAAAAATGATTTTTATTTAATGCTTATATATTACCGACATTTCATTTAAGTTCATCAGCAATCACTGACTTTGAATATCCGTTAGGTTTTCTTCAATGGTTAATGTTTTTGGGAGATTAACATGTGGTTCGTTCTCAACTCTAGCTTGACCGCCTTTTAATGATTTGCACCAATCGTACATTCTCTACTGTGAGATAAATTCATCTACAAAGAAATGTTTGTGTCTAGAATGAATCTGAGACGAAGAACACCTTTATTTGTTTAAAATTTAATAATAATTCACATCGCAACACTATTGTGTCTCATGCTTAAACATGTTGAGTACAACTGACAGGAATAACGGAAGAAGACCTAGCACAACTAATGACAAGTTCAAACATGCAAGTGTCTGCACAATGAGTCATGATTACATTGAATTATTTAGGGGGGGGGGAAACAGAGCATGAAACTGTGATAATCTATACTTATGATCCGGCAGCGCCGAGTAACCAGTGTGGCGATTGGAAGTTCTTTCACATACAGTTTTGAGGCCCGCCAGAGCCGGGACACTGACAAAAGCAAATCGAGTGGAGAGTTATATACACATCTATGTGGCCCGTTATGGCTTAGCCGACGTTAAGAAAGTAGTGATATATACATTTACGTGGTTCAGAAAACCTGTGTAACAAGGGTTTTAAGCAATCTTTACCCTACTGGATAAAGACCCCTTAAACTACCAATAGAATTAAACATTTTCTACAAAGCTTAAGAGATCAACACTTGTGCATTACATTTACAGGATCTGCTTGTATACATTGTATGATGGGGTTGGGTAAATATAAAAACTTCTTCAACTTACCTACTTACCGTAATGTATAGCCTATCCAGTTTGTTCAACACGTGCTACAACTTTCGCGTTTACATTGTCAAATACTACTCTCAAAACAGGTTTTAAAACATTTAATTACGAAACTTAGAAAAAGTCATGTGGTCTTCATTGCTCCGATCATATATACAACCTTCACATCATTTTTTTTAACACGGAGGCCGGTACCAAATCTTTTATAAAGCGAACTGTCAGAAAATATGTCTGAGAGCGCAGAGTGTTAAGAATGTTTAATGGACCCTTGAAAGTAGAAAATGACTGGTGATTAGAAACAAACACAGAACTAAGGAGTTTATACAATGGGACGGATTTAGTAGGACGTATATAGGTTATAAAACTGTAGTGGCCTGGACATGTACACAGGAATGAATGACAGTCGATTATTGTTATTATTTAAGCTAATCAAATAAAACACAATTTTTCTTTTGTAAAAATTGTATAATTTATTTGGTCTAGCCGACCATGGTTTCGCCAGTTACGGCATTGACGAGGCTCTTACAAGACTAAATACAAAGCACAACATAACTATTATAAAAGGTTGAGAAAGGCAGGAAAATCCCGTTAACAAACAAAGCACAAAGACCCAGGGGAAAAACCCCACAGGTCATTCACACAGGTATTAACCAACCTTGAATAGAGGTTGAAGTAAAGGAGAAAATGACAAAAATTCCGTTTATGCCGTAACTGGCGAAACCATGGTCGGCTAGACCAAATAAATTATAGAATTTTTACAAAAGAAAAATTGTGTTTTATTTGTTAAAATGGAATTCTATCAAGTACCGTCGGTCATCAGTGTAAACAATATTTAAGCTAATATTAGAATTAGATTAGGTTAGGTTAGGTTTTTATTCTAAGTCCCGATAACAGTTACCAGAGTATAACCAATAATTGCGACAAGGTGTAAAAAGTTAGGAATCCGCTGAGCTTACAACCATTAAACTCTTCGCTCAATGAGGCTTGATGGAAAATCGAGATCAATCAGTCAGCGAGTAGACAAGAGGTAGGCAGTGAGGCTGATGAAAGAAGGCAAGACCGTCGAACGTTGCCAGAGTGCCATTGACCTCGTTGAACTTTTCAGAAGACGAGTCCAAGGAATCAAGGACCACTAAGAATCACAGTGCGGGCATGGTTAAGCTCCACCATCATAGTTGAACAAGTTTCGTGTGTACTCTGTTCTTGTATTAACTACGTAAAGATGAGTCTATACGAAGAGAGATTAATTGAACTAACTTTCTTTTCGTAACATTGCTTTCATTTTGTGTTAATGACAGTAAAACCATTGTATTAATTTAAATAATTGAACCACCGATGATAAAATATAAATATAAAATATAAAACTATTGTATTAGTCTAGATAATTGGCCCACTGATAAAGCATACTCATTTGTAATGATGATAACAAGGCGATATTAAAATATAGTAAACTGAACCATCGATTGATATTAAATGAACCCAGAACACATAATCCGAATTAAAACAGTATCCAAAACTATTGTTGTGGAACAACTGGGGGGGGGGGGAGATGTAGGTGGATAGATTATGTGGACAGCGTCATTATAGAGCTTAGGATAAGACCATGAAGACAGCGGGGTGCAGAGAGGTTCAAGGGGAATGTTTTTGTTGCGGAAGCCAAGATTCTGCAGAGGCCATAAAGCTATAGGGTAAAGATATTCAGAGCTAAAAACCAGTTACCATAATTGATAAAGAAATTTCTGCGGACTAACATTTTATAGATAGAGTGATGAGTGATTCGGAACTGCAAAGCAAAATTCGGGAAATGATTCTATAGCTAAAAAATAAGATATAAATATAAAGTACATAGTTCTAAAAAAATGCTTCGTCAGCGAGTTACGGCTAGCAAAAGAGTTCGCCCGGATTTTTAATCTCCCAGTATATTGAATTTCATGGGTCATAAATTACGACACAAATTTGGTAGTCCTATACTTTTTGTGTCAAGAAAAATTGTAATAAAATAGGTCCCAAAACCGTATCTCTTGTAGTTTTTGAGAAAATTATTATAAAACACACAAAAATGTAGTCGAAAAACACAAAGAGAAAAATTTAATTCAGAGTTATTTAATGTGAATAAAGCTATTCTAACTTTTTTAAATAGCCTTATTTAATGTTTAAAGCCTAAAGTAAAAATGATTTGGAGATAAAAATTTTCGGAATTATTAATGTTTTGTTTTTAGTTTCTTCTTGGGGTTGTTACAGAGATTTACAAATAAATTAAAGTTTTAAGATTTTGTCGATAACTCGGGTTATCTTTTGAGTAAAATAAAAAAAAAGTCATTCAGTTTTTCGTTAAAAGAGGAATACCTTTGCTTTTCGAGATATTCGACATTAATTATTTTTAACGTCCACCAATTTGAAAATGTAAAAAATAAAAGTCTTAGTATTTTATATACTGGTGAAAGGTTTCATAAATAATTCGATTTACAAATCTTCCTCAATATCTTATATACTTCCAAAGATATAGTATCTTTTTAAAACATAAAAACGCCGACTGTCTGGAAACGAAAACAGTCTTTTCGACAAAAGTATGTTTATGTGTAATTTATATCTTAGTTTTATTTATAGAATCATTTCCTAAGAGATTGCCGTGCAATTACTAATCACCGAATATACTAGCTTTTTCCACCGTTGAAATTGGCCCTTTGTGTGCATATTCATAATTACTCTTTCGATCCCTCCCATGTATTATAGTATGTGTTTTATTTTAATTTTTGTAGCTAGGTTAATAAAGTATAGGACGTTTTAGTGAATTGAATCTATTAACATAAAAAAAACTTATTACAAATATTCGTTTACCCTTGAAAAATTACAATAGGTAGGGCAGAGAAGAGAAAATGAGAAGACATAATGGTAAAGTATCTGAGAACCTTTTTGTAAATAATAATTTTAGTTTGATAGTTAGATGTCAACAGGTAGAGATTTCTGCTAGAATTCCCATATGAACATACCACTTAGTTTGACACGAGTTGGATTACTAAAATTAAAATATAGTCTAGTGCCTTTTAAACTAAACCCATCTTCAACTTAAAAAAAATTATATATATATATATATATTGTTTAAATTTTTTCTAACATTTTTTTTTGTTGTTGAAATATCAAAAATATATGTTAGAACAAAATAAATTCCTTTCCTGTTAATCCTGGCTGAATAGTGCATATTAGTGAATTACAGTATCGATGAAAAAAATGTTTTTCTAGTTACAACTAGAGTTTAAATCATACCAATTTAAGAAATAGTCACTGTCACTGTCAAGAAATATATTTTAACTGAAAATTTTAAGAAAATGTGTCGAAAATGTTTTACGTTTCAGCAGAAAAAATTGTTATAACTCGGAAAATATTACACTCATATCAAGAAGTTTACATTTCAAAATAGCATTCAAATCATATACCACATTTTTCATCGAGTTTAATAAAAATAATAAAACAGTCGAAAATTTTGGTTTTCTTATTACCTTTACAGTCATAATAACTTGAGAACAATTGAACCAATTTCAATCATAGACCTAACCAGATAACATACCTTACAGCAAAGATACAGCGGTTCTTCAGTTAAAGCGTACAGATTTAGCTTTTTATATGTACAGTATATAGATAAAAATAACACTTTTGACTTTATCACGCCACGTATAGAAAGTAGAAAGAATTTGTTACTGACACAGCTATCATGACACTTACCCAGCTCTATCATACAGAAGTTTATTTCTTGGGCCTTGTAGGGAATATTAAATTGTATTGGTAGATCAAAAGGGATCTTACCCAGTAGGATAAGTTTTAAAACAGTTGTTCTGTACCTCGTAATTGTGTCACTACTTTCTGGAAGTCGGATGGATGTGTACATATTAAACCTTCTCCACTCACTTTGCTCGTGTCACCTGACGGGCCTCAAAGTTGTACATTTGAGGTTTCTCCAGTCCTCACGCTCGTGTATTTGATTCGGACTAGCTGTATCTCGCAACTATATATATATATATATATATATATATATATATATATATATATATATATATATATATAATTTTCTTTGTTGGACAGGGTACTAAATTATATTTTTGACAATAACTTCGTTGTTTGTCTTCGTAGAGATCTGGAGTTGGTGCTATTATATGGAGAATTGAAATCTGATTATTTGTATTTAATAGTGTGTTTTCTGTTGAATGATATTTTAAATTCAGTATAATAAGATTCTATTGAGCACTCTCTAGGCCCGTATACGATGTTACTATCTTAATTTGTGTGGCTGCTATCGTCATGAAGTACAGACAAGAACGACAACAGAAAGGGAATATTATTAAACTACATGACAAAATATTAAAACAATTTCTAAACTTTTACTTTAAAATATTTATTTGTACCAAAGTCTTAGTTTACGTTTTTATCACAAGTAGTGAATATAAGTTTATTTTGAATTGAATAATAATAATAATAAATGTCTCTGTTAATAAAAAATTTATAGCAATGAAAATGTTTTTCTGTGAAAAGCAAGTTTGGAATTAAATTGCAAATTTATCCTATATTTATATTCGTGTTTATTAATAGAACTTCTTAAATCTGATTTTAATTGCGAGTTAGACTTAGTCTATGAAAACTGGTTATGAACTTAATATTAGTTAGTTACTTTCATATTAGAAATAAGCCTAGTTCATGGAAAATTAAACTATATCTGTAATGATTCTTAAACACATTGTTACGTTCTTACATGTTGTTAGTTTTTTGTCGAATTTTCTAAGAAGGAACATTTTCATTTATTCAGATGTCTTCTTTAACATAAAGTTAGCAAGTGTAAGTAGATAAGAAAAAATGATTTTATATGGTCGTACATTGTTTTAAATTTTCACGAAACTTGATAATATTGACAATGGGAAGTACATTCTATAGGTGTAACATATCAAGTACCAAAAATTTCAAGAGCCTCACAGTAAAGAAAAAATACTATTATATAAAAATGGCTTCTAGCATAGTTTCAGGAGCAACTGAAATTTGGGATCCAAGACAACAATTGAAATAATCATTTAAAATTTGTGTTCAAACCGTGTACTAATTTATCATTAATCCACCCTTAAAAAAATAAAATAATCAAAACTAATCCCCAACAAAAAATTATGATTACAACTGAGAGAAATTTTGAAAAGGGGAACGAGCAAATTGACAAGTTCAAACATGGATGTGTTTGGTCAATTAGTCATGATTACCTTTGGGTAATGCAATATGTCGTGATTATCTTTGAGTAATCTAATGAGTCATGATTACCTTTGGGTAATCCAATGAGTCATGATTACTTTTGGGTGGTCCAACGAGTCATGATCACCTTTGAGTAATCCAATGAGTCACGATTACTTTTGGGTAATCCAATGAGTCACGATAACCTAACTTAAACTAATCTAACCTAACCTTGAACTCTTTACAAGAACAGATCATGAAAATTCTTATTTGTATTTAAACACCTAGTTAAATGTTTATTTAACAATTAAAACATTAAAATATTTTTGTTTCAGGATGACGTCGTGTAGGGCTGGTCCGATGGAGGTGCGAGAGCTGAGTATTCGTCCGGCAGTTACTTAAAACATCGGTCGCCATGTTGAGCCCTAAAATGCAAAGAACAGTTCGCGTCAACGACAGTCAGTTGGTTATGCTATCGGAACGTGCTCACTTCGACCATTCCATGGCCGGGTACCTGCACAAGCGTACCGCGGATAGCACCAAATGGCAGCTTCGTTGGTTCGTACTGTATCAGGTAACATGACAGTTTTACTTTGTTGCATACATTTTAGCTTGAAGTTTAGTTGACGCATGCGCATACACACAGGACCTCTCCAACAATAACTAAATCTTTGTATCGATAGTGAGGTGAAGTTTGTAGACGTTGAAAATAAATAACAAATTTATAATGATTGTTCGCATTGGTATAATGGGAGCATTGGAATTGAAGTGTGTAGTTTTATTCAATTAATGCTTATTTCTTGGTGTAGTTGCTCCAGCATCATATAATACCTGTCCTATATACAAAGCCGCCGCAGTACCCAATTTTTTTTGTCAGAAAGAATTAGTACAGTATATAATTAGAACAAAAAATTAAAGTGTCAAAAAAGATGAGAAGTTGCTTTAAAATGCTTCCATTTAAAAAAAAATCGATGAGTCCTTAGTTGTCCGAACAATTGGAAGGGAAGGGTGGGGACGTTTTTAAAGTATGAATTTTACAAAAAAAAAATATATATAGTACACAACTTTTAAAGACAGTCGAATTTCCTATATTTTGGTTTGTGTTTTACAATTTCCGATTAAAATTGATCGAGCTAAGTTCTTTTAAAAGAGGCGCTGAAATCCCCACATGTAGTGTGTACGATTATTCCGAGCTTTAATTGTTGATAATTCGAGAACCAATATTGTACCAAAAAAATTAAAAACTAATTTTATGAGATAATTTAATTACCTTTATTTAGAGTTCCAAATTTTTTCTCTATGATGAATATTAACCGTGTTATGATTGAAATAAGGAAAAAAGACAGGTCTAAACAGAAAATTAAAAATCTGGTTTATTTTGCCCAAATAAACAGTTGAACGTTAATTTTACATTTGAATTCAATACAAATTTCTATGTTTCTTTTTAGTTTGTATTTTGATATATGTTCAAAAATACAGTTTTTTTTCTCATAAAGAATATACCTATAGACCTACTAATATATCTGTAGGGGGGGGGAGTGGTTCTATGTTTGTCCTCTCAGATCTTAAAAACTATTGAACCAATTTTAAAATTTAAAGGTTGATCTTTGTTAGTGGTAATGTCATCTTCTGTATCGATTTCAATGAAACTTTGAAACTTTAGAGTAGAATTTTTGAAGAGAGTTTTAGACTTTGTTTCATATTGTTATCTTAAAACGAAACTGAGTTTTTACAAAAAATATAAATCTGCATCAGTCAACATTCGCGCACGTGCCTTCGATAACTACTCTGTGATACTATGTTTGAACAAACCTAACATCTGCCGAAAAATCATTTTATTTATAAAATTCAGTGCGAGAGTAGCCTATCACGAATTCTTCGCTATTTTAGACTGCGGAGATTTTTAAATAATTGGTAATTATTAATTCTATACTAATAAATGTATAGGCCGGTTTTTTGTTGGTATGTGTTAATTTTATACAAATAAATCTGTTGGCCCTCAGAAAGCGAGAATAATAATAATATTATAACAAACAAGTAAAGTTACCATATCACTTATAACAGCTGATTACCTCCATCAGCTTTAATAGTTCAACCCAAAGATAGGTTAGGTCAGACCACTGTGAAACATCTGATTAGGCCCATCAGGTATAATAATTCAACAAAAAGATAGGTTACATCTAGTCTAGACCAGTGTTAAATATTTGACTTATAACAGCTGATTAGATCCATCAGGTATAATAATTGAATACAGTGATATTTGTAATAATTGAATAAGTGAATACAGTATTCATACCTATCATACACTTAATAATAATCATACACTTAATCTAGAAAAGTGTAAAACATTTTGGAAAGTGTTTTAAAGTTAATCTTATTTTTACATACATAATATGTTTTATGTAGCTAATTTAATAATAAATATTGAACCTAGAATATTCGCGTGGAAAGCCGCGGGTAACAGCTAGTTTTATAGAAAAATTGTATAATTTTGTGTATTTATATACATGAAAAATAAAACTGTAGTAGTGTGATTATTTATCTACAAAATTTTGTAAAGTACGTTCGATTTTAAACAGTTAGAAGTTTGTCAGTCCTGCTTTGTGTATCTTAGAAATGTTAAAAAATGAGGACTTTTATAAATAATAATTGTAACTGTGAGTTATAAAAAGAAACAGTAATGGTGTGCAATATTTTTCGTAACATCGATTAAATCACAAAACAAATATGTTTTACAACTTCCACCCCCTACCCTTATAAAGGAACTTTTCGGAGAACTCGGGATTCGTCGATTTATTAAAAAAGGGATTATTTAAAACAATGTCCCACATATATTTTAAAACTTTAATTTCGTCCTTTTTAAAATGTATGTTATTGTAATAAATGACATTCAGTGAATATTCACTTTAGTTCTTAGGTTAAGATAGTGATGTAATGTGTCTATTTTCAGCTTAAGGATCAAATGTAACTAGTGAGATACCCACAGTTCATTATGTTTGGATTCACTCCCTTCTGAATTTCACAGAGTCACCTTCCTGTGTTCACTGATCTCCATAGTTGGTTTCATTCTTCACGTATCACTGCGGATACTACCCTCTTTTAACATGATAATGAGTGATTCATTTTCTGTAATGGAAATAGGAATTTCGATGCAGCCTTTGCTATTTCATTCCTTGTTATTCCTTAGTGTAGCATTATCCACTGGAGCACAATATGCTCGTCTTCACTTTCCAATTTCTTCAGCTGCATTATAGTTCTTCAATGCGGAACAGTAATCATTTGGCCGCATTTTAGCTAGAGCAATTTGTTTAGCATCAATGAGGATTGCTGCTTTGTTCTCGAGCTCTCCTTGTACCAGTTGTTCTATCTAAGCACATTTACTACAGGGTGATTAGAATTAAACTGAGGCTAAAATTAGGCAAAGATGGTTTTTAATACAACTAGTCTAAGAATCAAAAGAGTCTATTCTTTGATTGCTTTTCCTACTCAAAGGGGTGGGGTGGAGACGTGAAAATCGTAATTTTGTGTTTTTTCCTTATGTCACATACTTCCAAATTTTGAGTTATCCATAGTTTAAAATATATCGAGTTATGACAAACATGTGCTCATATACCAAATTTGATTAAAATCGGTATACTTATTTGAACTCCAGGGGACCTTAAAATTGATAAATCATCAAAAACTTCGACATCGATTTTTTGGCCCATCACATAACTTTATCTATAGGCTATGTGAGAAAATTCAAATCGAAAATTGTTTATTATATTGTAAACACAATTATTATGATTTAATTTTCATTTAAAATAGACTGGTTATATAACAAAACAATATATATAAAATCATATAGTTTGTTTACATATATAAAGTTTAGTGATTTAAAAAAATTCTTATCAAAACACACACACACAGTTTCCAAAGAAAATTACGTGTACTACGTCGAGGGTTAAAATTGTTATTTCTCTAGAAACTGTCACAAATTTGATTTTAAACACGTCAAGATATACTCACTGCCACCGTCGAGTTGTGAGTCACATCGGGATATTAACGGCTATTTCCTTTCCATTACTGTGTAATCTGCATTTACTTCAGGCTGATGTGCTTAATAGATTTATCTAAGCATGATGTATAATGTTTTTACGTAATTCCTTTACATTTAACGGATGTTTCCAGTATTAGTGAACTTTCAAACTTAAAATTCTATAAATAGCAATCTCCTATTTCTGATTGTTTGGTACTGAATAAATACAGGGTTATTGGTAATACAGTAATTTTGAGGTAAAATAACTAAGTTTATCGTTCAGGAAAATTGTTTTTTCTCTTGTTGTTTAAAGGAGAAAAACCTCTCAGTCATCATCGTCTTTTAAAAAAGGAAGAAAAGAACGTAAAATAAAAGACTTGGTAAGAGAGACATGAGAGGAAACTTGAGAGAGAGGAATCCAACCCAAGCCTACATGAAAAAAGGTGTAGTTTTAGATTGGATCCCTAGGGATCGTGACGCCCGCACTCACTACAGATGAGCACCTGAGGTTGTATTTATTTGTGTACCAATAGATACAGAACGTAATCAAATTGAAGTTATCCTAGTTTCAATATGTACCCCCTTCGATCTTGCTGGTTAAACATCTAGGCGTTAGTGGATCTACATCCAGGTAGGCTCAATAATACCAGGAGTAACAGTCGCTATTGTGGTAGTGCTTTCTTTTTTAATGGTACGGATCCAGTATTTTCCCAGTTTACAATGTTCTTAATGTAACTCCAGAAGAAAAAGTCCTCGGGTCAGATCGGGTGACTCTAGATCGCCACAAAGAGGACCACTTCTTTTAATCGTCAGATAGGAAATAGCCATTGATAGCTTCTCTTACTTTGAGACTATAATAGAGTTACTTCATTTCGCTGAAAAATGAAACATTTCTTTTTCCATCACTGTGTCATCAATTTGTGAGAAAACTTAAAGTTCCAGTATGTCCAACTAAGTGTAACTTGTAATCGTTTTCTCTGGAAACATAAACACCGACACGAATCTACCACGCATTCCATAAACTGTTATCTTAGGAGAATAACGAGCATACTGAACAATTTGTTTTGGTTAATGAGCAACCCAGAGTTGTGGTGGTTAACACAAACATTTATGTAGATAGTTGCTTAATCATTGAAAAAATTCTTTAAGGTAACTTTCATCATCGCCTGTTGCATTGTCATAGTAAATTGAGCTCGTTTAATAACGATCTGCTTTAGCTGATTTTGTAAACATGCTATCTGAAACGTTCATGAAGTACGTTCTAAACAGTTGTTTTAGAATTTTCAAGTAAAAACCGTGTCAAATGGTAGAAACTTTAGGACTACGTAAGAATAACTCATCGTTCCAAATTATCGGACGATGTGCGCCGTCGGTCAGTGGAATACTTGATATCCACATTTTCAGTTTCTTTAAACTGATTATATTAACGAATAATTGTTTTGTCTATAGATGGATTTTGTCCGTAAGTAAATTTAAATTCACCAAACCATAAAACACATTGAGTTTTCTTTTGCACAGTAGATAATAGACTCTGTACTAGAGTATGGATTCTGCCATAGAGTATGGACTCTGTCCATGAGTTTGGACTCTATCCTAGTGCATGAACTCTATCCTAGAGTATGAATTCTATCCTAGAGTACTGATGGGACCATTTGTCTGTGCGCGCGGCTCTGACGCTACTAGCCGTTCTGTAAAAGTAGGGCTCGCTCACCCAACTATGTTTGTCTACCTTTCGCGACACATAATTACAGTTTACAAGATTTGTAGTGCATATAGAAACATGATGTTTACAAACAACTCGAAGCTACATTGAAGACAGGTGAATAATCTACGTCCGGCGCGTCGCGCGGGACCACATGTTTTTGGAAATGAGCGATAATCACTCCTCTCTTCCCCGCCGCGCCATAGCAAGCCGTGCGCACAGACAAATGGAACCATCAGTAAATAGAGGTATAGTTCGAGCTAGGTTTCCTCGAGATTGGCAAGCCTATATTTACAATAAATGAACCCTTGTGTAGGTAATCCCTTCATAATAATGTATAAACAAAAAACAGAAAAAATCGAACCTCCAATATTTAGTATTGTTGTAAATTATAAATTTGTTTAAATATCAGAGTACCCGGAAAAGGTTTTTATAGTTTAACAAGAAAATAATAACTTTTGATTCTAATCATTAAAAAAAAAAATCATTAAAAAGTTTTCCCCCAAATATAACCGTTTGAAAAAGTCCAAAAACGAAAGAAGAGAAATCAGAAAGTTGTCAAAAAATCTGGTAATATTCAGGAAGGTATAAAATCAGCATAAAAGTTTTATATATATATATATTTTTACAATTTTCAAAAATATGAATTTTCAATAAAAACTTTTCAAACTATTTACAGGTAAAAACGAGTGTGAAAATTATTTTGAAGAATCTTAAAACTGTACACATGTAGTTTGACTGAAAACAATTTTTTTTTTGTATATAAAAAAGTTTTTGAAAAAATACTCTTTTCTCCGAAAAATTAAAATCGTGATTTTATTCATGCTAAATATAATGTAAAAATAATAATTTTATATATCATACTAAGATATGTTTAAATATAATAAATTATATCTACAGGTTTCATCAAGCCCGTAATTGTTTATGTCATTACTTTCTTGGCGTCTGCTATACCTTAATGGGGCTCGTAGTTTTATCTCCACTCGCTTCACTAGTGCTTAGTATCTTGGTCTTGAAGGACCTTCGCATGTGATGGGGTCTTCCTCTCGCTATGTTCTTCTCGGGAACGAGGCAATGTCGGATTTTGTAACTATACGAATATAGCATTTTTTGGGAGGTAAGGGTTTGAATTAGATTTTTGACATTAACTTTACTATTTTTCATCATGGGGAGCTGGGGTTGGTGCCATTACATACAGAATGGAAATCTTCAAATTTTGATATAATTTATTTGAATCTTACCAATTCAAGTCTTAGTAATTTTGGGTAGCTAAAGGTTTCGTAGCCTTATATACAGGACTGAATTTAAAGACGTATATATATATCAAAGAAGAATATATGTTACTTTTTTATGGAATCCACTGTCTTCCAAACTTAAAGCGGCTCTAGTAAATAACCTTTACTATGATTATACTTTGTTAGTAACCATGGAAACGGAATAGCACCATATTAAAATTGAATAATGACGTAGCTTGACCAATTAATTATCCACATTAAAACTCGCACCAAGCTAAGCTTTAATTAATTACTCTCTGTAAAAACAAAGTAAGTTTAATAAATATATTAGAGGATCATACAGTATGACTGTATCAGTTTTATGTTGATTATGTATCGATGGAATTGAGGCTATCTTTTACTTTGTTGTTTAAAATGTCGTAATGAATGATTTGGAGATTTCTCAGTAGTAGAATACCGATAATCGAGTACAAATGTACAAAACTGCTTCCCTGTTGCTTAAATGCAAAAAGCATCTTAATCATCTCCTCCTTATATAAATAAAAGAACATAAAATAAATATAAAATATCTTCAGTAAATATCTCTGAAAAAAACATCAATTAAAGACTCTATCTCTCGAATATTCAAATAGCTTTAAGGCCGGAAAAGAACAAGGATAGGAATGATGTTAGAGAGGTATCTAACCCAAGACTACAAGAAAAAAGGTGTAGATCTAGCTAGGATCACTTGGGATTGCCATGTCCGTATAAACTACAGTAAGTTCCTGAGGTCTTAGTGTCTTTTTTTAATACATAACCAACAAATTAGCAGAATTTGATACCAAATTTCTGCAATTTTCAGTACCGGTATACCAAAAATCTATTTTTTATTTAAATTTTTCAAAATGGTGTTCATTTTAAATTATTGGAGTCAATATCTCTAGAACCTTTGATTTCATCCACTGTTTACAAGATAATTAATATTTAGTTCTTTTAACTGCTTCATTTTTATTTGCTATCATCATCGCCTTAAAACATGTTATTCCTAAGCAATTATTTGGTATTTAGGATCAATAATCATTACATTTGATTAAAAATTAAAAGAAATCGGTAGCGCCGATTTGCAAAAATTATGTCTTTTATACACACCACCATGGCCGATTTGTTGGTCTTTTACTGATAATATACGAATCGGCAATTTTGGTGAGATGGCGACCAAAACGTTTTGTTTGGGGCTTTAGTGACTACATTTGAAAAGGAAAAAAAAAATGATGAAAATCGTGAAAACCGACTTTGAGGAAATTCGTGTTTTTGACATTTTGTGTTTTCTACCCTCAAATATTGAGTTATCAAAAAAAAATTAATAAATTCGCAAGAACAAATTCACACATTTGATTAAAATTGGTCCACGCTTTTGGGCTTTAGAGCACGCACATACGACGGACTTTAAAGACAGAGTTTGGTCTTCCTGCACTTAACAATGAACTATAAAAATAGTTATTAATTGACTACCGTAGACAAAAGGACATTGAATTCAAGGGGCAATATAAATTTGAAATACTGAGAGTATCCTCATTAAAAAAACTTAATGTTATACGAAAAATGTCTTATTTATTCAGGTATTTATTATTTAGTAGTCATCAAAAAAGTTTCAGATTTGTGTTTTAATATTTTATTTTTATGTTATTACATGATACTTACTCTAAAAAGAACATAAAAAAAGTTGTAACAATCGAGCTAAAGTCTTTGACTTTAAGCTAACGCTCTTCTAAGTAGTATGAAGTGCGGAAAAATATTAGTTTTGATATCTATACATCTAAATCAGTTTTTTTCGGAAAGCGTGATGTCGTCTGCGCAGTGCTTTATAACAAACAAGGAGATTTATTTTGATCAGATGTAGTTTATGAGCATCATATGGTTATATTTCGAGGTGTTTTGTAATTTTTCCAAAAATGCCGGTTCGGAATTTTTCGTGATACAGTAAAGGGGAAAAAACATTACGCAATTATAAAAGTTAGTACATATCAAAATCGGATTTTGATCTTTAAATTTAGCTACCATAGAATAAAATATACGTATTAGTAACAGTCACCCTAAACTCACCTTTTCGAGACTTATAAGTTCAAACAGGAAACGAAAGTCATCATAGAAATATCAATATTTCAAATCTGTAAAAATGTGAAAATTTCTAACTTAACTAATTTACCAAAAAGTATAAGAAAACTACGTTTCGTTAGTAATTTGGAAAATTCAGAATTTTGTGTGAGAACCCCCCCTTCCCCTCGAGTTTGTTATAGTTTTTCCAAAATTATTTGTGAACCGTAATTCTTTAACTTCCGACAACGATTTAAGTAATCTTCCCATTTTTACCAATTGATCCATATATATATATATATATATATATATATATATATATATATATAACCTAACTTATGCCTGATGATTTTTGCTACCACAAATCTAATCTATATTTTGTTTACCAAAAACTCGAATAGGTTAGGCAATGTTATGTTATATATTCAAATATACTTATGAAATTATTCAGCTTAAAACCAACATATGTTAATAAATCAGAAAAATAACAACACAAACCGGTATTAAATAAAAACAGTAATTCTGGTCAGAGTATTGTAGTAGCACTGACCTCGTAGTGGCGCGGTCTAGACCGGTTGGATGGCCGAACTTGAAAGGACTACAGTGGGGCGAACGAAAGTCGCTTTAATTTTAATTTTTTATTCTTAGAACAGTAGACAGAATACAGAATGTAAGAACATTTGTAAAAGGATGTTTCAAGATTTGAACACAAAAAAAGGACGGGTATGTATAGTACATAAGTACCGATATTTTACAATGGACAGACGGTACATTTTTTGTGTGAACTTTTAAAACCTGATTTTAGGAGAATCTTATCAAAATTTGTTAAAACGATTTAAATAAAAATCAGAATTTTAGTTTTGGTCTCAGCTCATCGACCCATTTGAATTTGATTGGTATAATTTGTTTTTGCGTATGGGTGATTGAGAAAGTTTGTACCAGTTTTATATAATTTTTTTGGTTATTATCACGTCGCAGTTTTATTATAAACAAAACAATGACAGGGTATTACCTAATATTTAAATGAATATAAATTATAGGCATAGGCAATACCGTAATGGCGTAGCCGATAGTGCAATATGAACAATTACATTAACAGGAATGTAATTACTATGCTTAAACAACAATATGTTTTTACAACATTTTTATGAAAATAGACAGGTTTTCATTGTTTGCATTCACGATAGTACTATGAACTAAATCTATCAACATTTTATTCAGAATACTAGTTTTAACCAGAAATACAAATAATTACGTAAACAATATCAGCCTAATTCGATATTTTTATTTATTTACTATAAAAACAATTTGATGGGTGCAGTTATAGTTCTTACCCAGTACCAACATAGAATGTAATTCATGCAGATTCTCTATATGTATCTTAAAAAAGTTGACTTCTTAAAGCTTGTAGGAAATTTTAAATTGTATTGGTAGATCAAACGGTCTTATCCATGTAAGTTTATTTCAAAAAGTTGTTTTACAGGTGTCTTGTATCTCGTTTTGTATATCACTACTCTCTAATATGCCTCGTAGTTATGTATATATTAAAAAGTCTCCACTTTCTATGTCTAGAAATGCCGCTTAACTTTGGTGTATTTGTATTACTATTCGATGAACTTGTTCAGCACTTGTATGTTCTGACAAAAGTTAAACTGATGATTATGTATCGGTTCAAAATAATAGATACAAGTATTGTTAGAATAAGTTTTCAAGAACTTTATATGTGACTGGAAGTACAATAATTTTACGGTATGATGAGAGATATTCTCAATTTTGATCAGTATGGATATTATTGAAATTTGAGTTACTCTCTACATGGTGTGGAAAAAGCTTGTTCTCATAATTGTTGGGAGAGAATATCAACTACCACGGGCGGATAGTGACTGAAATGGTTTTTACGCCTAAAAAACTACAAAAAAATCAACTACCACAACAACTGTACATTAATACATTAACACTCGATAGAACATGTTTATCAGTTGTGCTATTTGGAAACGTCAGCCAGGATGAGATGGTGACGCAAACGTTAAGAGTCGGATAAATAAATAAAATGGTGTTTCGCGCAACTACGACCTATATGATTTTCCGTCTAAATCCGCAAAGCTTTGGATTTTTTAATTTCAATCTGTCTTGGTATATGGATGTGGTATATGGAAAATGACCAAATACATTATTATGAGACTACAGATATTAGTTACCTTACCTCAACCGTCTCAGGTCCTTCTCAACATCCTGCAACCACAGTTTTCGTGGTAATCTCTTCTCTTCAATGCCTGCATTTGACCATATAGCATTCTACTGTTGTGATTACGGATTATACGTTCTAGTCTCCCTAACTTCCTTGAATTTATGAACCTTGCTATGTTAATAAACTTTTAAGATACATTTGAGAATAGGATATTTCCAAGCTCATCAACCAGTCTTACATCCCCAACTATCTCACTAAGATATGGATAATCCGAAGAATATGGATACTCACATTCTTCTGAAGACGCAAATAAGTATGGGAAAGGAGGCAATATTGGAAAGGAGACTTCCTTCAAGAGAAAAGTAGAAGAAAAGTCATGCTGAAAATTACCTGGAGGTGATGTATTGAGTAAGAGGTGACGGGGAGATACGACAAAGGGAGAAGCCAAGGTACCAGTATAGGATAGAAGATGTAGTGCGATGAAATTTTGACATCAACAGACTAATCACAGCTGGAAATAGATACTATGCTGCAATGAACTCGGTATTAAAAAGCAGAGTTGGAAGAAAAGCTCAAACTGATTCTGTAGAAAACAAGGCCGAGACTAGTAGTAATGTATGGAAGCGAAGCCTGGATCTTCAATAAATCCTATTGAAAAGATACTGATTATTTAGAAAAGCATATTTATAGAATAATGTTTGAACGAAAAATAGATGGTGGTATATGGCGGATGAGGACGAAGAAGGAACCTGGTATTGTGGTATGTATTAAGAAAAGGAGGATTAGATGGTTGGGACTTGTCCAGCGGATGTTAGGCGTAATGGTGGAGGAGGGCTGTAGTAATAGATGAAAATTGATAACTGGGATAATGGATCGTAGCGCCAAGAAATAAATAACAAAACAGTTTTTATCGATTTTGGAAGAACGAATTTTGACAAAAATAAATATTTTGATTCAAAAAAGAAAAAGCTATTTTTGAAATGATGTTTGTTGCTTGTGTAGTGTTCTAAGCAATCCCTTACATTGCTTCCGAAAATGTTTAATATATATGTACATACTATGAAGCTCAGATTTCAAAAATTGACGTATCTGTAGACTCAAAAAATTAAAATTTTTTTTTTAAACATGTCCATTTATTTTTATGAAATTTATTCCATTCATATTTTTAAAACGACGAGTTCAAATTGAACATAGGATGTTTATGTAATATGTTATGTGCTTTTTACTTGTATAAGTTTTTGTTTAGGATGTGTTTTATGTTCGGATGAGAGAAAGCAATGTTTGGTCTTGTATTTTTCTATCAACAACTTTTCTGACCTTATTGAATAATGTCACAAAATTGCGTAACCTTTGTTTTATCAAAACTTCAGACAATAAAGTTTGGGAGATAGGCTTTCCCTAGATTTCCCGAGAGGACCTGAAGTTCTTTGAAGGTAAGGGGATTAGTACGGGAGGTGAGATGGATTCATTAATAACTTATTTAAGTACTTTCTTTATCACGCTCGATGCTCTTCAGTAAATAATCGATGTACAAACGTTTTACAAAATTTCTTGTTCAGCTATAATTTTATGTTAATAACAACAATTAGTAACAAATGAAACATGTTTGAATAAAAATAAAATAATGAATCAAGTTTTAAGTTTCCTTCTTTAAAAACGTACTTATAAGCAAATATACAACATTAACAACATTAATTGAGTAAAATCAATTAAGAATATCTTAAGAGACTTAGTAATAATTTAAATAGAAAGAAATAAGACACGAAGGGAGAGGGGAGAAGGAGAAAAAAGAGTAAATTAGAAGAAAGAACTTCAGAGAAGGAGAAAAGAAGAGAATAGTGAAAGATAGGAGGTATAGGAATAAATTGGACAGTGAGAAGAATTTAAAAATGAAAGTGGAATAGTGAGAGGGGGATAAATAGAAATTTGGAAAGCAACAAAAACAAAGAAGTAGATTGTGGGTAGAGGAAAAGAGCGAGGAACAAGAGGGAGTATAAGAGAATACTAAGAAATGGAAATAGGAAAAGGGAATGTAGAATAGTTACAAAGGAAGAGAAGATATAAACGGAAGACAGAGAAAGAGATCGTTAACAAAGTGAAAGTAAGAGGAGCGTCGGAAAAGGGAAGATAGGCATTAAAGGATAGGTGGCTAAACAGAAAGAAAATAAAGAAGAATTATATAGCGACAGATACAAGAAACAAGAGGATATGATGAGAAACAAGGAAGAAAAATAAAAAGAGTGGGTTATGGATGGAGCGAGAGAAATAGTTGTGAGGTGAGATATAAAAAGAGACGGAAGAGTGACAGTCGGATTAGAGAGGAGAAGAGAGACCAAGAGAAAAATAGAGAGCTAAGAATTAAAGAGAGGAAAGCTAAGAAGAGTGAGGAGTGATAGCGAATTAGAATTAAAGAAGGAAAGTGATATAGTGATATTCAGAGATTGATCAAAATATGAAGAATGGAAGAGAGTAAGACTGAAGGAAAAAAGAATGAGAAAAGAAAAGAGAGAAAGAAAGAAATGAGGATGAGAAATTTAGAGTTGTAGGTAGGGTGACAAAAATGTAGAGGTAAGCAGGGAGTTAAATATAAAGAGGTAGTGAGGAAGAGAAACGTAGAAAGGTACGCAGGAGGAAGAGAAATGTAGAAAGGTTTGCAGAGGGAGAAACATATAGTCATAGGGGGAAAGAATGGCAGACAGTAGGAGGGAATTACAGAAACCAATTTAAGAGGGAGAGAAGTGAAGAGAGGTAAAGAGGGAGAGAAAGAACGGAGAGATAGAGAAAGGTTAGAGAGGTAGGGGGAGAACCATAAGGAGGTAGGGGGAGAATAAAAGAAATAGAGGAATGGTAGGAGGGAAGTTTTTTTACGCCTTTACTTTGTGACCATTAGAATAATGAAGACAGAGGAGAAAATACTAGACGGAAAACCAACGCCACCAACCTGGAACGAATCTGCGTAACCTGCAACGGTTTATCAGTTCAAAATGTGTTAAGATAACTGTTTACTCTGCCAACTGAGCTACATTGTTCCACAGAGAAAGAGGGGAAAAGATAGTATGGAAGGTGGAATAAAACAGTAAAAAGTGAAAGAGGGAAATAATGAGAAAAAGGAAAGAGAGAGATTGGAAGAAGCAAAAATTGAAAACAGAAATATAATTATAAAATAGGTAAAGAGCAATTATTGAGAGAGAGAATAATAACTCATTCATTCCAGAATTCTGACATTTTATATTTGAATTATCATGTGATTTGCTACATTACCCGTGTTTATGTTTCAATTAGTAGAATGGATGTGCGATGAAAGGCAGCATGGCTAATAGCCCACAAGAACTATATTCACTAATTAATACTACCCCACCTCTTTACCCTCTATAAAACTAAAGTTTGGCTTTGCAGTATTCAAACATTGTATTTAAGTTCAATAGGTTACAATACGCCAGCTAACTTGCAACACGAACCAAGAGTTGATTCAATGATTTATCTCCACACCCCTTCCCTTTTCACAGGTCACTCAGTGGAACAAAAGGGTAGAATAGATCCCACAGAATAATTTAACAAATTTTAAATGTTTTTGTTTAGACTTGATATAATAGTTAATATTGTAAATGTAAACAATTTACCTCAGTTTTATTAATGATATTTACTTTTCACGACCCAAACAAAGGAAAATGTATGTTATATAAAAAACATTGATCTAATTTTCTCACACACATGTCTACAAAATGAAAATAAATTTCCAAGTTTATCTTTCAAAAAAATCTCCAAACTATTTTTAATCAAGAATAATATTTTTTTATTACTGAATTTTATGAGAAATATGTTGGTATACAATTTTTTTATCTTAATAAATTTTTTGCAATTATGCAATCATTAGGTGTTAACTTATAGTGAGTACGGGTGTAGAAATCCCGAGGTGGCCTAGCTCGATCTACAAATAATAACCTTCATTATATACATTCCATCATAATGCTGTCCGAGTCCTAGGCCAAAGACATACAGGTTTTGAGAGTTAGAAGAATTCGTTTTTAGAACTGTGAATGCAGGTTTAAATCTTTTTAAAATAAGTTTGGTTGTAGTTTGCATACTGTCATTCAGAGCTCCTATGAGGAATAATAAAGTTTATAAAACTGTCATGCATTAGTTTGTCATGAAATTTGAACTTAGAAAATTGAAGATATATTCACAGATGAACTGTTTAATGAATTCAACATTTTATATGTATATTAAACAACTTTTATTAAAAATTTATTAATTTTTTTGTTCAATAATTTAATTTTTATAAATGTAAATCATCATTTTTCTTTTGATTCTCTATCAGTCACATTGTAATGCAATTTTCAATCAGTAACACTTTTTCAGTTAATAATTTTTATTATTTATCACATTTTTTTTCGTAATATATTTAAATAATTGAAAAATTTCATACTTTTAAGTATAACAAAAATATAAAGTGCGTTTTAATTGGTTATGGGAGACAGGAAGGGATTTTCGCGAGCGTGTTGGGGTATTCGAGCCCAGATAACGGTGCTCTTAAATTGACCGTTTCATGGTATCTATTATTATATGATGTGCGTATCGGTATGTTCAGGTTTCATTTTTTTTCACTTTTCTTTTAACTTTGCCCAATATTTTATCGGGTAACTTTATTCATCACGATAAAATTCGACATCCGTTTTTTGACTGATTATTTCATTTTCTCAGGAAACAGAAAAAAGTTATTTTCGAGATGCAGTTTGTCCACGATAGCAGCTGCAAAAATTAACATAGGAACATGAAATTTGATATAGGGTACTATAGTGTTAAGAATGTTAAGAATTACAAATTTACGGCCATTTACGCTGTTTTTTGTTCATATCTCATGTGTTATTAAACTTATTATTAAATAATTAGATTTAAATATGCGGATTTCAATTCTGAATATAATGGTACAAACCCGACATCTCTACGATGACAAATAGCAAAGTTATTGTGAAAAATGTAATTTGGTACCTCGACGTCCCACAACAATGTTGTATAGTTACGAGATCCCGCAAGGTCAAGTCACGAACACTAGCATAGCGAGTCATATATGCAAAGTGATGGCACCGAGACACTAACGAGAGCGAAGCGAGTGGAGACTTTTTAAATAATACACATCTATTATTCCTTGCCGACGTGAAGAAAGTAATGATATACACAATTACGAGATTAAGAAAATCTGTGTAACTGTTTTAAACAAACTTACCCTACTGGATCTACCAATACAAAGTAAAATTTTCTACAGTTAATTAAGAAACCAATTTTCGGTCATTATATTTATAGAATATGTTTCTAATACATTGTACGATGTGCTGGGTAAGTACTGGGTCGATGGCGCCCATCAAATTGTTTTCTTTGCTTTGTTCCATATATTAGTTTAATTTTGTTTTTTCCTGTAGACGAGTCGTGGTTGTGTTAACATTATTTCCCCAACAGTTCTAATTGTAATTAAAAAAAAAGTTTATATGACAACAAATTATGACGTTTTGGAAAGAAGTTCAGGCCAGGTCACGCACTCTCCGTGTTTTATCTTCGTTTCATTAGCAAATAAAGAAAGAAAATATTTCCAGAATTGAACAAATAAAAGAAAATAAGACATTTGTAAGACGTTGTGACGGGAGACGGGAGGAAAATGTTGGCACGGGATCTTGCGTGTGGCCTTGTAATATAATGGCGGTTTTTAACATTTCAATAGAAGTCAATTCTGCTGGGAGACTATAAAATTGTTTTCACTGAGCAGAAATATTGCTCATCTGTTTAGGACAAATATGCAAACATAAGCTAAAAGTTAACTTTGATAGAAACACGTTAAATTAAAAAGTGTCGAGGTTTAGAGGTTAAATATCAGAAGAATAAATAAAGGAGCCTAGGTCATCAAAGTCATAAGAGAATTTTTTTTTTTAAAGATTTAGTATTAAAAAAAGCTGATAAAGGCAATTCAATTGTGATTCTAACTTTAGATAATTATACTAACAAAGTTCATGATTTATTAAGTAATTCTTCTTTTAAAATGTTAAAATGTGACCCCTCAAAGAATAATTGTAAAATTGTGAGGTTTATAATAACTAATAATAATTGTATCTTTAATAAGTCTCATAAGTACACTCTACCTGTTATAAATCCGTTAGCACTTAGATTATATGGTTTACCTAAATTGCATAAATCTAACATCCCCATACGACCAGTTGTTTCCTTTGTTCAATCGCCCTCATATATTTCAGCAAAATTTTGTAATGTGTTCTTAAAAACAACTCACAATTGTAAAAGAAAAGAATAAGAAATACTTCAGAGTTAGTTAATAAAACTAAAGACGTGAATAAGGACTGTTTGGAAAATGTGGAATTACTATTGTATAAGTGTAAAGTATATCCTGTTACTTACTCTAGAAATAATGGATGTTCTTGATGTTTGTGTAAAACAAAATTATTTCCTATTTCAATAACTTTTTTTGAATAAACAGGTTTAGCTATGGGGTCAAATCCCTTATTGGTACAGATTATGTAGATGATGTGTTATGCTTGTTTGATGATTCAGAACGCCAACTTCAAATGTTTTTTAATTATTTAAATTCAATTAATAAAGCCATACAATTTACTATGGATATAAGTCAAATCAATCTAATCAGTTATTTAGACCTTAACATTAAAATTGAAAATAATAAACAAAAATTTAGTATATTTAGAAAAACCTACTTTCACAGACAATGTGATTCACGCAAATTACCAACACTCGTTTAACCACAAGTTAGCTGCGTTCCGTAGTATGTTGCATAGTTTAATAAATATTGTTATGTCAAGGGATGATTATTGTAAGGAATTAAATTGTATAAAGCAAATATCAATGTATATTGACAAATTAATAGATAACTATTTAAAAAATATTGCCGAAAAGATATTTTCCTTAGTTAGGGGTTAATAAATCCACAAAATGGCGGAAGGTAGGTTATGTGGGTCAAGCAATATATAAATTCGGAAAACTAATAGAAAAGAAGAAATGGTGTAAACCAGCATTTTATGTTAATAATAATTTAGGTAAAATGTTAATTAAAAGTAAAGATAAAATACCAAAAATGAAGAAATGTGGGGTTTAGCAATTATGTTATAAAATTTGTAATGCTACATATATAGGTCAAACTGGTAGAAATTTTTAAAGTAGATTAGAGAAACATGATATAAGTTGGAGGCTAGGTAACTCTAGTTTTGCTAATCACTTAAAAACTCATAATGTTCCAGATTTTCATTCTAACATAAATTTTGATATTTTGCATATATATCTAATAAATCTAAAAAAAAAAAAATCTTCTAGAAACAATAGAAAATATATAATAGTTAAGGATAAAAACGTGTTAGTTTTAAATGAACAAATAGAATTAAATAACTCCCCACTCCTCAAACCTTTAGCCAGGTCATAGTCCTTTGTTCCCCATTCTCTACATTCCAATTTAGGTTACAATGGGGAATACTCAGCTATTGTTTGTAATGTGTACTGAACCTTTTCCCTTATTCTTGTAAAATACCTTGACAATGCTGTAACTTGGGAAACCATAGTCAGCAAGTTTCATTAAATTTGTGGTGATACTAAAAATAAAAGTGTTTTATTTGTTAAAAATCAGAGTTAAAACGACACAGATGATTTAAAAAAAGTAAGATTTTTACTTATATAACATATTACTTACCTAGTGTATAAAGAATAGGGTAAGTTTGGTAATCGCAAAATAATTATCAGTTTTTGTTATTGATCTTCAAGTTTCATAGATTCAAGAAACCGATAAAGTGATTCTTACATGGCGTCTGTGCATCGTCGTTGTCATTGTCGTCTGTACAATAGTGGCTAACAAAAAGATAGTAACGCGGATTTGGTATAGGGGACTATAGTAACACCCTATTGAAAAAAATTAGATTAATCTGATTGAATAAGTCAAAAATGCGACGATTTTAAACAGTATTTGGTACATACTTCGTGTGTTATTCAACTTATGAGTATATCACACTAAATTAGCTTAAAATTAGTATATTTCATGTAATGGTACCATACCCAACTTTTTACGACAACAAATAGCGCCTTTATTGTTAAAATAATAATTTCGAACGCTGACGTCCCAAGAATAGGTGATTTTAGTACAGTTAGGAGTCCGGTAGGGCCGAGTTACCGACTCGAGCGTAGTGAATGGAGATTCCTCCGTAAACCGTGGGCCGCACTACAAGTGGGTAGTTGCTATGTTGGATGGTAGTGGGTAGCGGTAGGAGGGTAGAAGGTGGATATATATCGGCCGCACTGTGGGATATATTTCATTCCATTCACGGAACACGGAAGGCCAGTCTGTTACTAGTTTCAGAGTATAAAATGTCACTGTCCAGAAAATTACTTTTAAGTGAATGTAGTTCTTATGTACGGAATGAAATCGTGTCTAATGTGAGGTCTATGTGGGTGCATGAGTGTTATACTGATAGAGAGTGTGATGGTGAAGTTATCCTGATCAGTTTTATAATTATGAGTATCTAAACATTTGACATTCTACTCGATAAAGTAAAAGACATTCTGGAAAGAACTTCAACAAACTTCAGGGAAGCTATTTCCGCAGAACAGCGACTAATTCTCACAATAAGGTAATTATAATAATTATTGTTTTATTTTCAATTTTCGGCTATTTGTAACTAGATTCTCAGGAAAATGTATTATACTACTCCACTTATATTTTACGGGAATTATTTAAATATTACCGCCCCGCGATGGGTCGAAATTTGAAAGATTACGCTTATTTTTATTGAAAACTATTACTAAGTTCGGGAGGGCGCAAGAAGTTTGAAACTTCATTAAAACTAAGCATGAGACTAACTAATATCATCAGGGCTAGGGTCTAAGATGAACAATAATACGCAGAAAAAATTTCTACTACGGTGGATAGTTTAAAATACAGAATACAAAATTAGTCAAGACATTAAATGAGTATCCTGGTTGAAAGCTAGGGAGCAGGTAAAATACAATTTACATTTACCTAGTGTACAAACAAAATTAGCATAGAAAACTTTATCCATCATTAAAATATGCAATTATTATTCTGAATACATTGATACGAAAAGACTTTTGATTACAATAAATAACACTAAAAATTATCTGCCTAATAATAGAGTGACTTGACATGTGTCCATACCTGCTAGCTTCTACTCTTAAAAACAAAAATCTACCGATTTTATAATAAATTAATTACCATTTATTAAAATAATATTCTCTGTGTTTTGTCACACTTCACTATATAAGTGTAGTAACTATATTTTCAGCTGGTAACCAGTCGAAAGTACTTCACAAATGAGAAATAATTTATTCATGTTAGAATTTTGAGTTAGTTGAAGTATGACCAAGAACTTGTCACTTTAACTGAACCATGGCTACCATTTTTTGGCACTTTATTTATTTTTCGCAACAAAGTACGCTCGTAAATTTTTCCATTTCGATTGCAACCTTCACAGCAACACAAAGAAATGACAATTCTTTGTTTAGTTGAAGTAAATTTAAAGTTGTTCAAAAAAGTTAAGTATTATTTTTTTTATATTTTCGATTTCAGTTTCTTAGTCTATGGAGACTTATTTGCCTCTCTTGCAAGACGATTTAAAATGGGGGAAAACTACTGTTTCAGAGATTTTTATTGACACATGTTTGGTTTTGTGGAATGAATTGAGAGAAGAATATCTCCCTGTCCTTACTGAAGAAGGATGGCATTCTATTGCTCAAAGATTCTACAAAAAGTGGAATTTTCCAAAGTGTATAGGATCTTTGGATGGAAAGCATATTAAGAATTAAAGCTCCTACTCACTCTCGATCACGGTATTACAATTACAAACAGTTTTTTTTTCAATCCTTCTACAAGCAGTAGTAGATGCCGATTATAAACTGATCACTATTAATGTAGGTACTCCAGTCATAGAAAGTGATAGTGGAAACTTTCGGACATCCTCTCTCTTTCATGCTTTCGAGGCAGATTCACTCAAAATTCAAAGTGAACAAAATCTTCCTTTCACGAATATACAAGCACCGTTCGTACTACTTGCAGATGAAGGATTTCCCCTGCAACCATATTTGATACGACCGTATCCTGTTAAATACCTCACAAATGAGAACAGAATTTTTTAATTATAGATTGAGCCACGATAGAAACACAGTAGAATGTGATTTCGGTATAATGACATCTAAATGGAGGATACTAAATAAGTGCATTGAAACCAATGCCCAGCAGGCTATTTGCATATTGCACAACTACGTTATCACTCATGAAATAAAAGACCCTGTTTTACAAGGCCAAGCAATACAGAGATGCCAAATGACAAATGATATGAGACCAGTTAATCATCGCTTCATAAATCGTGCTATGATAATCCTTACTTTAGTGGCGTCGATGCAGTCTCATAAATTTTATATAGCTTCATATTTTGAATGAAATATATAATTTGTATAAGGCCAAATAAAAGTAAGAGAAATTTTTCCTAAATTTTATGTAAATTCATGTAATCTCATATTTTGAATGTGAAAAACTCAGTTTTAAGTTTACAGCCAACTTCTGGTTCAGAAAACTCAAATATCGTATTTGTTAATTAATTATGATTTTCGACCCAGTAGATTCATTGATGGCTCTACCGTACCGAAAGTTGTGATATACACAAATACGAGGTTCAGAAATCCTATGTAACAAACGTTTTAAAACAATCTACACTGTTGTAGACCAGTATTGATCTACAAATACCATTTCTTACAATGTCCAGGAAACCAAACTATCTTAGATAGGCTTTGTAAATACAACTTCTTTATTATCTCTTTGATGAAAGGACACAATCTGACCCAAATATTTGTAATTCTCCACGTATTCAATGTTATATATTGTAAGATCCCCTTCACCGAACAATATTGCTTGGAATGATTTGAACATTTTTAACCTTCTAAGACAATGTCTATTATTATTTTTCCTTTGTTTACCAATAAATTCTCAAACTTAGCGAGATGGAATAGAATAGTTTTTGTTTGTGTTTTGGTTTTATGGTCTGAGAAAGTTAGTGCAATATTTGTAAACAGTTTCTTTTTCAATTTACTCACTAACAGAAATTTTATTTTACCTTTTTGTTCAATTGATTTGGGTTCATAATCTATTTCCGATTTTCAAACAGTTTTTTTTTTCCGATTTTGGTCGCATTGAAAGATGTTAAACATATTTTTGTTAGAGCTAGAAATATTTTATTTTGTAATTTTTTTTTTTTTAATTTCTAATGTCAAACCTTCTACCCCTCTTCCTCAAAACAAATTAAAAAATTACTCCCGCCATAAATCGGGATATACAAAGTTCAGTCTTCATCATGTGCGTGACAAGAACAGTGCAATAATATTTTTTTTTTTTGTAAATTAATTATCTATTAAGTTCATTCCATTTTTTTATATTCTCGCAATCTATTTTCCTATTTTACCCTTTCAAAAACCTTTAATGTTTTTGGGAGTACGTTTAAGCTATCTATTGAGTAGATTTTGAGAAAATCAAAACTTTTGGAATTTGTTGTTTGTCAAGTTTTCTAAACTTTGAGAAATTTACATTATACGAAAAACAGACATTCTTGAAAAAATGTCTACAGATCACCATCGGTTTTTTGAGCGGTGACATAACTTTTCGGAAAATTTATTTATTTAAAATATCCATAGTAAGTATAAGCAAAAGTCAACTTGATTGAAATCGACTGTCACCATTTCATATTATAATGTCTTCAAAATTGTTGAATTCTTGTAGGGGGGAGTTTAGGGGACTTTGAAACGTCACGTTTTTACAGATCACCATAACTTATGGAAAAGTGACTTTTCCTTTTAATTTTCCACTTATAAAGTGAACGTATTATTGTGAATAAGCAAATCAACTGTTGTGCACGAGAGTCATATTTTAAGTAAGAACCGTTTTGTTAACGATCACAGAACATTTCTTTAATGAATAAAATCTCAACTGGCAATACAAACTGTGTAACATGTCTTTATTTGTCTATGATCCTCAGGTTCTCACTCGCAGTGAGTGCGGGTGTGGCGGAACCGACAATCCTAACGGGATCTATACCTTTGTTTATGTAGGTACTCTTGTTGTTATCTTTCATCTTTTCTATAAAGTTTCTCTTTATAAACTCTTTTTCTCTTCCGACCCTGACGCTATTAGAATAATCTAGAGCTAGAGATCTTCATGTTATGCTCTTTTACTATTTTTTTATAAAGCGATGATGACCGAAAGGTTTTCAGCCTTTAAACAACAAGTAAACAAAATATTTGTCTACGTAATATCAATTGGAGATCTTAGGAATTGTTGAGCCGTGGTGAAGTTCCTCGATCTCTACATGATAGAAGTTTGTAGTCTATTTAATCACAACAAATCAACAATTGATTTTTTTTTAAATTCATGATTATTTTTCTTTCCTGATTTATTGAAGTTTTAAGGCGCAAGATAGGTACTATGTGGGGGGGGGGTGAAGTTTTGTCATCCATACTTATTTTAGTAAAGGTGATTAAAATACTGTAGTATATTGCCGAGTATCTCTACAGTAGGTGTGAGTATCACGTGGACTGAGTAAAATCAAACTCAAAATTAGGAGAAAGGAGTTATGATGAAATTTTACTCAAGAGTTGTCTCTAAAGATCCAAACAAAACGTTTTGGTCGCCATCTCTCCAGAAATGCTAGTTCGTGAGTTATCGGTAAAAAATTAAAGATCGGTAATTAGAAATTTATTAAAGACGCCATTTCTCATAATCAGTTTTGAAATATGAAATGTGAAGATTACAAACCGTGTGAAAATCGCATAAAAAAGTTTCAGTTTATGAATAATTTGCAGAAATAAAAATGAACTTCGAAAGTAGTGGTTAAAAGCCCGATTTACCCTTTGAATGCGTTTATATCACAAGTAAAGTAAGTTTAGCCCCTGATTAAATACATAAATATATATTTTTAACCGCGTTTATGGTTAACTTTTACATTTGTATTGGCAATTACCGAACTTACAGTTTTGGTGACGATATTTTTAGTTGGTTTTTATTTGGTTTTGGGGATGGGTGAGTGAAAAAATTTGTGCAATATTTTACACAGTTTATTTTGTCCTGTATTTGAGTATAATTTAATCAAAATCGTTCAAAAAATTTTGTGTTTTGCTTGTAATCAGGTATTCTAAATTTTCAAAAAAATATCAACAAAAAAAAAAAGAAAAAGTAATTCAGTAAGCGCATGCTTCCAAAATTTCATCAAAATATTTTGTGATTTTAGACAATGCACCGACGAAAGATAGTCTGACAGATAACGTTTCATAAAAATAGATTTTTTTTTTTGTATTCGAAAAGGATATTTCCCCGAAATTCATCATTTATTTGTTACCCTCATAAAATTTTCTTCATATAGCCAATTGTACAACGCTCTCTACTTTTCGCCTTATATAAAAGGAATTTTTCTGAAATCAACTATTTCCACTTCATGTTTTAATATCAACGTATTTGTTGAAAGGGGGGGGGGCGCAGTTTTATCGTCACGTTCGTATTGATTACATCAACGATTGAGGTTCAGATAACATTTTCTGTTTCCGAGCGGTAGTCAAAGATTCTTTTCAATTTCTCACTCTTTATACAGGATGTCTCCCACGGGGTCACTTTAGTCACTTACTTGTCAATCTAGAGGAAAAGTATCTTTATATTCATATATTCTTGGTTAGATCCCTCTCTTTCATCATTCCGAGTCTCTTTTGTTATTTTCCGACCTTGACGCTATTAGTAGAGTATTTGAGATCTATGAATCTTTATTTTATGATCTTTATTTATAAGGCGATGATGATCGACTGTTTTTATCTTTAAACATCAAGGGAAAAATCTATAGAGGAAGATAATTTTATCGTGGGAACTATTGGTATTTTGTAAACTATTGATACTATGAAAAACTTGAAACGGGGGACCCCTGTCGTATTCCATGGAATTAAAAATCCATTTTGCAAACTTTAAAAAATGGCTGCTAACTTTAAAATTTTTTAATCGAAACACAAATTTGTTAAGACTTTTTATTCTTGAGTATTTTGTAATGAATATACTTGTTTTTGGAATTAAAGACACTTAACTTTAGAAAATTTGAAGTTTGGTGGAATTTTCGGACGAAATATTCCATACCCTTAATCGTTGGATCAAGATAAAAATTTTAATATGGTATGGTATAGGAAGTGTAAATAACAATATAGAACGCACATTGAAATAACTAATTTCTCGAACTGATAGAAGTCGTTTATTTGTAAGACACATAAAACCCTGAGAACTGGCCTCTGTGAACTCGAAGATTTTCCATGGTAAAACACGTAATTGCAAAAAAGGAACGCCCAATCAGAAAAAGCCCGCGAATCCATGAACCTATGACATCAAAAGGAGATCCAAAGCTAATTTCAAATGATTAACTGAATAAAAATAATGCGGGGACGCTTAAAAAATCGTAGTCAGTCTTTCGGCAATAATCAAACCTAACAGACGTAATAATAAGGGCATTCCAAATAAATATGCTAAGAAGTTAAAGTGAGTCAAGTGAAACTTAAAAATGCTACGATCGGAAACACAGCTAATTATGTGAGTAGTTACTAATTTTAAAAAAAATCACGCGAGGGAGAACTAAATTCACTTAATTTATACTAAAACTAAAATTAAAATAAACTGAAAATAAAATTAAAGTCAATAGAACAAATCAGAATCACAATAAGTGAAGTAATCCTAAAATCAACTATTTGTAACTAACGCTAGGTTTAAAAAATTCGAAACTCCTTTGGTATAAAATAGCTGAAACAATTATCTTACGATACTTTCCAAGCAATTTAAAAAGGAGCTAGAAAAATATAAAAAGTGAGTTTAAATGAATGTAAATATATTATAGAAATTAAAACTACATAGCTTTAAATAATATTAAAATAATTCATTATGTTAGAGAAAGTAAGCAATTGTATATTAGATTGTAACAAAACTCTTTAAATCAAAATGTTTCTTTTGTATAATTAAACGTTGAGTGGGCTGTATAGAAAACATCGCACAGTTCATTCTAACGCAAATCTGAATATTTTAAATAATAATCAATTCAGTAAATTCTAGTAAGTTAGATAAGTATTGATGTTTAAGATTCATAAACTTTAACAGTAAGTCTTGAAATATTTGTAAATTAAAACAAAATTATTATTTATTCAAACAAAATAATAATAATAATAATACACAAGTTAATCTTGTCTCTGCACTTATTTAAAACAATGAGACAGATAAATCCTATCACAACCCAGCAATAGTTATTCGGAAATCAAATCTGGTGGACCCCCAACATTTATAACTCTTACAAGGTAAATGAGTAGTACAAAAGTCCATGCCTCAAAATAAAACATATAACAAATTTGAAACGAAAAAACCGTACACCCAAAATAAATTTAAGAACTATCAAACACGAAATGACCAATAACAAAGTTGTTCAATTTGTAAGAAGAACAATCACCTTACCAACAAACGTTTTTTCAAACACATAATTGTGTAATATGTTTAATGGCTAACCGTAAAACAGAAGAGTGTGCTTATAATAAAAACAAAACAAAACAAAACATACCCGTGCAACCAACAAACAAACACACAATACACAACACAAATTTTGTACAAATTGTTCTAGAAACAATCACTCAACCCAGAATTGTTATTACAACTAAAACAATGAACAAAAAAAAAACTATCCAAAAAACGGGAGTATGGGGCTACATAACATATCAAAGTCATTACACCCCATTACTTACAAACAAAAACAAACAGTACATGACCATATTAAAAATTAATACTTGGAAAGACCATAAAAACAAATGATCAATTTACAAAAATAATGGTGCATACAAGAAATCCCAATATTCGGTTTCGATGTCTAGGCATATATTTTCAAACAGGACAACAAAGGACAGCTGACGTAGTCAATTCTCGGAATACAAGAATAGGTGAACTGGAGCTACAGACACCAGACTCGAAGGTAGATTACGAATTACCATACAAGTATAACACGGGTGATAAGCAAATACAAGTGTTGTGTCTAGCAAATACAAGTGATAACAAAGAAGGTGTTTATCCCAGTTCACTGACCAAGGATGAAATAATAAGTCTACAAAACAAATTGACTGAACAATGCAATTAAAATTACACAGATTGGTAATAGGAATAAACCAAATCTAGAGCAGTGTTTATTCACTACCATCACAAGGATTAAGTTAAAATTTTAATGGAACACTAACAAACATGTTATTACATTATATATATACAAAAACCCAAAATCAAGGTCTAAATACATTGACCACGTTGTTTTTTGTTATAACTACACAAAACAAACAATCACATGGTATACACCAAATAATTAATGTATGCTTTTAACCCACCTCACCAATGGAAATAATACAGATTCAAGAAAATCCTATCTTTGGCATTTAAAAAGAAATAAAGGAGATTCAAATTATAAGAAAAACGATTCCAAATATCATAGAAAAAACCAAAGATAAAAAATATATATATTTTTCCAAGTAGGGGACGAACTATTAATAAAAAGATAATAATGGCAGCTACAAAATTTGACATGAAATATACTGGACCATATCTAATTACACAAAAAATAAATAATCTCACACATAATAGAAATACTTAAATATGACAGACTACAAAATGATTCAATACATATACCTAGAATGAAGTTGTATCATAGGAGAGTAAACTAAACAAATATATAAAGTATTATTTATATTAATAAATAACAAAAGTAATAACATAATAATAGAATATTATGAGATCTTTCATTTTAATTTGTAGATAAAATATCTTGTAATTACTTCAAGTACTAGTTTTAAGTATTGTAAGACATTTATTACAAATTTACTAACTAATACAATTCAAAATAACTTTAATCAATTAAGATTATGTGTAAATAATCATAAGTAAATAATAAAAATAAACACAGACAAGAATAGCAATGTAGAATGGTATTTGTATACGCTAGTTCAGTAATACAACAAATAAGGAGCAACCTCACTTATCCAGCAAATAGTCGAGAATATTACTTGGGTAAAGCAAATGTACCACAATGTAAACATTCGTTAAAAATGAAATTAAAGCATTGATCAGGCTTTAAATTCACTTTTATAACATCCAAATAACAACAATATTGTATTGTTTCAGCTTTTACTACGTGAAAGGACAAAAAAAAAACAACAACAACAAAACGAATGAAAACAAATGCTTACATCATCATACTAACCACTCTACAAACATTATGTAAATTAACTAATACTCTAAAAATAAACATTGTCACAGGAACAAATCTTAAAGAAATATTCAACATAAACATTTATCTAGAGTCAGTACCATTAATTTACAAACTACTTTACCACAATGTGATTGAAGAACAGTCTAAATTTACACCAATAGTAGACAAATAATTAAAAAGAAAAAACGAAAATAAATTACGTAAATGGTTCTTCTCAAACGAGGAAATCTTAGCAAAAAATCCAATTCCAATCAAACAACTCAATATTAGTTATCAAACTTATATACATAAACCAATCCCATTACTATGGCATAATCGGTCATGCAAACTTAGTTCTTCAGAAACACTCATAATAAAATCAAACAATGATATACAAGTCGTAGAACTAGAAGATAATTCCGAATGCAACTGAAAAAAATATAATATATGCACATTGCCGAAGAAAAACATAAAGAAAGAACTGTCATCAACTTGTGTAAAAAACTCCTAAAAAGCAAATCAATCCGAGAAATTAAAAAATACTCTCAATTCCATTGTACAGACATAACAGAAGAACCATAACAACCAAAATTACAAAAACAAAATTCCAAATAACAAACATAAAAAGAGATATGGACATTACATATAGAGGAAACAAGACAACAACCCGCTTACCAAAAGACCTAATAGTATCTCTAGAACTGTATATACCATTCGACTGCAAGGTAACTGACAGAGATATCAACCAAATTATAAGGACCATAACCCCTTGTGACAAAAGATAAAATAAAAATATAGAAATGACACACATCATATCTGAAACCTAGACAGATTTTAAAACAATAAATATAGACCCTATACCTGAGTCACAAAAATCAGAAAATTGGAACATAATACCAAAATATGTAATAAGAAATCACATAGACTTTCCAACACATAAATATGAAAAACAATTGTTTGGACATCATAGAAAACAAACTAATAACCTTTTACATTTTGGCAATTTTGGCACATTGACCCTCATAATATACTATGTTACAAAATACACATCTGTAGCATCAAATTAAAGGCATTAACACCACATACTGTTCAAGGAGACTATCAAATATCAGACAAATAAGTAATAATATTTGAGGTGTTATTTAATAGGGTTCAGCCTGAAGTTGTTTCTGCCTAAATTTGAAGAAAGTGGAAGAGTAGGGAGGTTAAGTTAAATGGATGAAAGTTTTTACCAGTAAAATCATGCTAGTTTTTATTGAAAAAATTCACTCTGTATTTTCTAATATGTGAGCTAACTTTAATAAAAGTAGCAGCAGTGTGGTTGATTTATCTATCCATGAGTAGAGCCATAAAAACTTACTTACAAACAATAATTAAAATAACAAAAATACCAAAACATAAATAAAGCCATGACTTTAATGTTGCTACTTATAAACGTCAACGTAATCAGATGGGTTTCTGAAATATGTAGGTATACATAATAGTACATCATAATAGTTTGTTGAATCTATCGTTTTTATAACTCTATTTTTTTTTAAATAAGGAGTTTGTGTGTTTTGTTTTAAATCTATAATTATCACACTTTAGATTAGGTTTGTGGAGAGTTCTGTGTAATGTTCTATGCAATTTGTTAGTTACATATATTTTGAATGTTGTTATTTGTATGCGTATCTATTTTTAATAATAAGAACTCTTATTTTCTGTAATCGTGCATTTTTATAAATATCTTGTAAAATTGATTTCTGTATTATTGTTGTTTTTATTTTATTTAAAAAAGAAGAAAATTAATGTAATAACACTACGTGCTTGCACTCGTCCTCACTAACGGATGACGAGTCTATTTAAAAAAATAATTAACTTTGAACTTAAGATCCAGCTAGGGTCGTTCGGGATTCCTAAACGTGTGTTCACTAAAATGATACAACGAAAAGGAATTGTATTCAACCCTAGAGCGATTTCGCAGTTGCAGAAATCAACATAAAAGCTCTTAACAAACTCAAAACAGTTAAGTTAAATAAAGCCGTTCTGTTTATACTGTGACTTGTTTAATTAGTTGGTGAAAGTAAATAAAATAGCATCATTTACCAGTGGCAGCACGTGGCAGGTGAAGGACATCAAATAAATCTTGTGGTTCTATGGATTAGAAGACCTAGTTCTTCAGATGAATAGTTCTTTTAAACACAATGTGTCTATTTTCTAGCTCCTTGTCGTACAACAATATTCATAGAACAAGAATTAGCAGTGAATAATAACGCAGCTACTGTAAACTTGAACAAAACACCACTTGTAGGGAGAAATAAGTTGTTAGGAGGAATCATCCCCATGATACAATGTAATATAAGCAAATCGTCTGAACGTATGAGTAAAAGTTGGTTTCTTGGGACTTGTAGGAAATATTAAATTGTTTTGGTAGATCGACGTGTTTTTATCAAGGAGGGTAAGTTTGTTTAAGACAGTTGTACAAGTTTTCTAAACCCCGTAACTACTTTTCAACAGCGGCTAGGTCCTAATGGGCCTTGTATATGTAAATATTGAAAAGTCTTCACTCGCTTCGCTCGTATCAGTATCTAGTTCATGGAGGGCCTCGAAGCTCTACATGATGACTCGACTGCTGGATCGTGTGATTGTACAAATATCACATTTTTTATATAGTATATGTCAGTGTTCGAAATTACGTTTTTGATTATCATTTCTCTATTTGTCATTGTAGAGCGCTGGTTTTTGTACCATTACATGCAGTATTGAAATCTGAAAATTATATATGATTTAGTATAAGTTGAATAACACACCATACATTAACATAAAACTGTTTAAAATTGCTGCCATTTTAAATTCGATTTTATTGAATGTCCGTAGGGTTCTATTCATAATGAGTACACTATAGTTCCCTATATCAAATTTCTAATTGTTATCTTAATATTTGCGGTTGATGTCGTGCTTACATACAGACAACGACGACGGACGGACGGCATGTCAAAAATCACCGGTTTCGGTTTCCTGAGTTCATGAAACAAAGATCAGTAAAAAAATGAAAGTCTATTTTTGCGTTACCACACTAACCCTACTGTAATTAAGTTATGAAAGATTATCTTCAGCATTGGCGTGATGCAAGGAGAAATTTAATTTCCTAAGAAAAATTTACTGTAAAGGAAGAACTCACTGGTTTGTTTACTGACCGGGAGCAAACACATAGAGTGAATCTGCGAACGTTGAAGCAATTTCCTGGAAAGTTAATTACTTTTTGCCTTACTTTGAACCTGACAGCCTCAACAGATTTCTTTGCAATATCTATATGTCAGTAGTGCTTTTATTTACCCAATATACGAAGGTTTACGTTCATAACTCGTGTGTTATCCAACTTATAACAAATGAAAATAGATAAAAAATTACAAATTTCAATTCTTCATGAAACGGTACCAACCCCACTAATCTACGATGACAAATAGTGAAGTTATTGTCAAAAATGTAATTTCGAACCCTGACCTGACGAGAAAATTTAATATTCGTATTTACGAGATTTAGGATCGAACCATTTATGTTTAACACTTGCTTCGAGGTCTTGTAAACCATCTTTTCGGGACTACATTTAGATTATCTGCTGATATTACACTAGCTTCGCACCCGAATGTTTCAGATTCAACATTGATTGGTAAATTAGCTACCATACATATAATGGGAATTGAAATTAGCTCACGACAATAATAGTTTTTGATAATTAATTTCTTTTTTTATACGTATTTTATACACATCTATATTAAAATGTATAATATATATATATATATATATATATATATATATATATATATATATATATCAACATTTTTACAGATTCATAGCTAATTATAAAACAAAACTACTTATTTATTTTTCTACATACTCATACACACTCACACACAAACAAGCACATATATATTTGTGTATATTGTCACTGGAGTGCGTACTTGTAGACAACATTTGTTGTACTGCCATTGTAACAAATAAAGAAATCGCTACTTTCGCTGACTCGGGGGCATGCGACATACATCTTAAGTACGCGAGAAAAAACATTGACTTCTTAAATCTACCCCTGCTATGTGTAAAGTCTGTCTTTGTCATTTGTTATTAGTTATTGCGAAGCAAACATTATTGGAATTTTTGAAGTTTTTTCAAATTGAAATGGAAAACTATTGGTTATGATTACAATTTTTAGAATACTGTTTCTCCTTTAGAACAGTCTATTGAGATAATGTCTGAATAATGTGGTTTTTTTATTGATTTGACTTTTACCCGAGTTTCACTGCGTAACTGTGGTAGCTTCTCAAAGTATTATTGGAACATCTACTTTTAAATTTAATACGTGGGTTGGTAAACCTGATACTGATAGACTATTTAAATCTCTGTAGGATAATGATGTGGCGTTAAGATACGGTTCCGTAAGCTTTCGCGAGATTCGAATTGACGCAGTAGGAAATACATTCATTTGCCATGAGTAAGGAGACTGTCCTTGCGACCAGTGCGTATCATGTAGTGCAATCCAACGGTCGGAGTTTTTTTTACCGGCGATCGATTAAAGAGAATTAACCATATTATCCTTAAAAATGGTTGGATAAACCATTTGGACGTGTCTACAGACAAAGAGGATTATTAAGTGCTCGCTTATTTGTAACAGAGATAGTTATGACTGACAACGGTTACGCAATATTTTTAGCAGACCACGTTTCACAATGTAGATTTGAAAAGGGTGAAACAAGGGATATTGGTATAAAATTATTACATACATTAGTAGAGCCTTTTTGATGAATAGGAATCACTTCTTCTTTGATTTGGTCAGGGAAAATGCCAGAACCTAAACTAAATTTTAAAAAACGTATAGCGTTTTACGATAAGTAAGTTGTACCATAGTATAGAGCTCACACCATCAATGCCTGGAGATTTTCTACTTTGTAAACAGTTAATCGTGCAAAAAATATCTCTTTCTGAAATTTAATCTAAAAACATGGAAGAAGCCTCACACCTGCCACCAAAACAAGCATCAAGATTGGGTGAAACATAATATGAATCATTCTTATATCTAGTTCACAAGATATATCCACAACAGACAAAAAGTATGTGTTAAACTTATCAGCCAAGAACTCAGCATCATCCTGCAATTTACCACCCACCATCACACCTATTTTATTATTCGTTGACTCACTTTGACCAGTTATTTGTTTTAGAATACTCCATGTCATTTTGGAGTCCCTCTGGCAGTCTTCTAGAAGACCAAGATAATAATAATTTCTTATTTTACGCACATCGTAGTGTAATTTATTACGAATTTTTTTTAAAGTTTCCCAATCTGCCATCAAAGACGTTTTTTAAGTTTAATAAAAAATTAAATCACTTTTTTTTAATGCGCTTACAGATATCACCAGTTATCCACGGTTTTAATTTTGTGAATTTCAAGTATTCTAACCCATATATGTCGCTGTAGATATTAAAATTAAGTCTAATAATATTCCAATAAATTTAGAATAGCCAAGAGATGCATTAAGTTGTTGATAGACATCGGTCCAATCTACGCCATCAAGAGCACTATTTAAACACTCGTAATTGATGCGATAGGAGATTTATCTGTTTACCGGATGAAGTCAACTCCCCTCCCCTCAAAGTCAACAATGTCATGAAATGATCAGAACATGTGATTCAATTATGTGTGCCCCCACATTTATTCTAATCTTATTTAAAACTCTTAACAAAAACATGGTCAATACAAGTTTTTGAATCCTCTGCAATTCGGGTAGGCTGATTTACCAACGATTCTAAGCCAAAACTACTCATTAATGTTTTATAATCATTTGAAACTTTACATTCCTCTAAGATATTAATATTTATACCACCAATCACTATACAAATTTTTGGCGATTTAGTTTCCTCATTTTTTATAAAACAATCGCTTAATTTCTCAAGAAAAGACTCATTTAATTGTGAATGCAATTTTTTTTAAAATCATTCAGTAACCGTGTTTTTGATCAAATATGAGCCTAGTGTTAAACTTATGCAAAATCGTTTGAAATTTAAGGGCGCTTTTTAATTATTTTACTGATTTTTCCAGAAGTGAGAGAAAGTCAGAGAAAGTGTTCCTTAAGCACTACAACACTACGAAATTTTATAAAATCGGCACGGTAGTTTTCAAGATTAGAGTAAACAAAAAAGTTTTTCGAGATCAGTGAAAAAAAAAATGGGTGTGCTTAAGACCTCACGATAGAAGTGAGAACAGTATTAAATTTATAGTGGGCTATTCACTGAATCAAATTTAATTAGTATGAAATATTTAGCCAAAAATTAATTTAATAACATTTTTCAAAATGTTTAAACATTGGTCTAGGGATAGGCCTAACCTATCTTAGTGTTGAATTATTATAGCATATGTAGGCCTACCTAATCAGCTGTTTTAAGTATGTATTACATTGGTTGCTATGGTAACAAAATTTGTACGTAAAAATAAAATCCTATCTTTGCGTTTACTGCAGCTTATCCAATCTATCCTATTGTAGCTGATGGACCTAATTAGCTCTTATAAGTAAACCTATCTTTGTGTTAAACTATAAAAGTTGATGGAACTAATCAGGAGTGAGTATTCGTGATTTATTTAATGCTCATGCACTACTAACGTCGGCTGCTACAGATTTATATACTGTATTTTGTAATAACTCAATATCTTCTCAGTTTCCTCATGTATGTACAACATAAAGGCTAGCCAAGGTCGAGACATAAACACGAGCGAAGCGAATGCAGACTTTATAATATATGGGCATCTACGAGGAGCGTTAAGGAGTACCTAAAGGAAAGAAAATATGATAGAAAATTAAGAGATTCAGAAAACTTGCGTAACAACTTTTAAAACAGCCCTAACAGTTAAGACCCTTTGATCTAAAAATAGAAATTAACATTTCCTACAAGGTCCAAGAAACCAACTTTTGGGCGTTACATTTAGAAGATCTGTTTGTATTACATCGTATGTTTGAGATGGGTAAGTACCATGATATCTTACAACCAGTTTATTTGGTCATGGCGATGAGCCAGAAATTTTGTGCAATTTTTTATCGCACTCTTTGCAGATTCAAATGAATAAGGTAATCAAAATACGATTTAAGGAGAAGTAATAAATAGATACTTCCGTTGATAATTATATTTATGATGTTTTTTCATTCCCTATAAATGCAACGTACAATTAAGAGCTAATGAGAAATTTTCATCGCCTTGTTATCGGTGAACCTATGATGTTGCGAAGAAAGTCAAATACAATATATTGTCCTTTATATTCTGAGATTTCTAATTTATCTCTTTATATACAGAAATAAACTGTATAAATTATTTTCCTTTTTTTCCATGTTATTTAAAAGCGAAAAAACTCTCGGTCTTTTTTGGGTTATATAAAAAAGGATGAAAAGAAGATAAAATGAATAGGCTAATATGTCCAGGGTCAAATGAGAAGAAGAAAGTGTTGATAGGAAAGAATTAATGAACCTGTTTATAAACCAATAATAAAAGTAATTTTGAAAAAAAAAAATTGATCACTCATTTAAAACATTTAGTTCAACATCTAAATATTCTCTAAAAATATTCTATGTGTTTAAATTCAAAGCATTGACAAATCTGACATCAGATATCGAAGCTGATGGAAGCCATGGATTTTCCCAACCCCATTATACCATGTAATACAATCTTCTAAATATAATGGCCAAAAGTTGTTTTCTTGGGCTTTGTAGGAAATATTAAATTGTGTTGGTTGCATGCTGTACATATGTGAAAGAGCCTCCACTCGCTACAATCATGTCGGTCACTCATCCCTGGATCTTGCAAATATGAAAATATTATATTTTCTTTAACTAGCTCAGGTTTAGAAATTAAATTTTTGACAATTACTTCGTTATTTGTCTTATTAGATATGTATGGTTGGTACATTACACGCAGAATTGAAATTTGCAAAATTTTATATAATTTACTGTGTTGAATAACACACATGATATGGACATAAATTATTCAAAATGGGTGCCATTTTGACATTATCAATTCTAATTTTCTGAATTTCTACATGGTTTTATAAGGGCACACTTATAAAGTCCCCAATACCAAATTCCATGTCCTTATATCTTAATTTTTGTGGCCACTATCGTGCTTATGTACAACGACAACAAAGACTGACGGACAGAATGTCGAAAATAACTTTCTCGGTTCCCTGAGCCAATGAAACTTTAAGATCGGACAAAAAATAGAGGTCGACATCTTTCACTATTACCAAACTCAGTCTATACTTCATATAGGCCTACTATAACATAAACTTTATACAATCCAGACTGTAACGTCAACCTCAGAAATCTCCGATTGGTCTTTGTGCGTCAACCCAGGTTGACCTTGTTTCAACAATGTTTCTTTTATAACGCACCTCGTATTTTTAACTTGTTATTCGTGGAAATAAAAACAATTGTAAGACAGAAACATGACAGTGGTTAAAAGTGGGGGTATTTGTAATAGTGAACACTTTAATATTTGCAACTTTATTTAAGGGGTAAACGCTAACGGCATTTATATTGATTATTTATGTATGTTTGTATATACGTATGTATATACAAGGTGTCATAAAAACCTTAAATCACTTTTCAGGATCAGATCCACGTATCCAAATAAATGAAAATATTTCAGTAACTTTTTTTTTAATTCGCCTTAGTTTAGTCGCAATCCGACATTGTTTTAACAAAAACTCACCAAGTTCAGAAATAGATAAGATATTGAGTTCAAATTTGGTATAAGTATTTTGTATATTACTATTTAGAAGCGTACCAAACACAAAAACTTGATTTTTGTAATCTTCAAAACTGCGGCAGTTTACAATTTTTAACATTGAATATTTTAAAAACCGTCAACATTAAATAAAATACAATGACAAATAAAATTTCTGTATGTAAAAGGATAACCTAGTTAATGACCAAAACTGAAAACATAATATCTTTATAGTTATCTACCCACCCAAGATTGCCATAGAAACAAAATTTTTGGAATTCTAATACTTTTAATAAATAGTATAATATAATAGATTGCTTTAAAATGCATTAAAAATTCAAATGTGACTCTAATCATTTCAACTTTTTTTTTTACATTTTGTACATTGTATGTATAAGTATTGATGTATTTTTTGTTTTTATTTTATTAATACACGCTGGTCAGCTTATATTTCTTTCTGTTTTTTAAACTCATAGCAACCCTAAAACTGGTATGACCACTGGGGTGCTTAATTTATTTCACTATCATTGGTTTGTTAACTTATATTTGTATTTTGTTTTACATATATTTGTAACACTATAGTATCAAAATGAGTTGATTTGTTTTTTATTTAAGTGTATTTTTACCTGTAAGAAATGTATTGTTATGTATAATTATGAAAGTGTACTCTCTTTTGGTGAAATAAATATTTTCTGAACAAAAAACATAGTAGAGAAGGATTTAATCTAAGAGTACTTGAAAAAAATGTAAATTCAACTGGGTTCCTCGGAATTGCTATCCCCTTATTCATTATAATGAGGTCCTCAGAGTACACACACTTTCTCATAGACCTATTAAAATGAAATAATAATTGAGATCATATTTTAGATGGGAAGGTGTTATATAAAACTAAACTAATAAGTAGTGAAAAACATTGCTAAACTTTTTCACTCACTCATACCAAAAGCAAATAATAACCAACCAAAAATAATCATCGTCATATCAATAATATTTCTAGTAGTCAATCAAAAAGGGAAAACAAACCATAGGCGCTGTATTTGAAAACAATTGCTTCTAAATAAGAACCTAAACATGCTTTGCTTGTGCCATGAACAAGTCCTTAGTATTTGATTAAATCTGAACTTTAAATGGCACTGAACAATTCTCATTTTTGTTTTGCCATTTGTAATTCAGTTATAATTTTTTTCGTTATAATTTTGCTCAGTAGTCATTAACATTTTACTAAAATTTGAATGAAATCAGTGGAGCTGATTTTAAGAATTTATGTTTTTCATATCAGCCCCATAACCGATTTTTAAAACTTTTTACCAATAACTCACACACCTGTTATTTTGGTAGAGATGGCAATCAATAGATTTTGCTTGTGTTTTTTGAAACAATACTAAAGCAAATTTTGGTCAAAATCGTTAAGCTTATTTTTGAAATTTTCAAGTTTTTTTTTCTTATGACAACTACACCGTCATTTTGAGTTATCAAACAAATAATTAATGTCCCGAAATATTGTTCTAATACATAGAGAATTTGATTAAAATCGATCTATACGTCTGGAGTGTAGGCCATTCGACATAGAGACATTTTTATTCAATGGACCCTAAGACTGATAAAAATTCAAAAACTTCAACATAAATTTTTGCTTCATCATTTACTTTCTTAACTAAAACAGTTTAATTACCGTAACTTCATCAACCCTAAGAGAGGCAGTCGAAAAGTAAGTTGCATATGTTTGTATTGCTCTTTGTTAAAGGTAATTTTGAATTCTTCTGTTGGTAAAATTGTTTAAGCTTCTGTAAAATCAGTTGTAAGATTTTTATGTTGACAAATACGAGTAATGTAGCGTCACTTGGAAGTTGCATCCAAATTGGAAATCCGTGCTGTTACTCGTGTTCTATGAGCTAAAAAGTGTAATTCCACTGAAATTCATCGGCAATGAAGTTTACGGTGAAAAATCTTTTTCTCGCCAGGCTATTGTAAAATGGGCGAAGTGAGTGTAGGTTAGGGAGACCATCGACTTCGGTCACGGATGGCAATGTTCAACGTGTTCAACAATTGATTCGCAATTAAAAAGAACCACGGAGGACGAAATCGTAATTGACATGAATAGTTCTCATGGAAGTGTGCACAGCTGAGCATCAGCAGCTTCAAAAAGTGTGCAATCGGGTGTCTTGCTTACTCACTATAGAACACAGAGTCTTTTCAATCGGCTCTGCAGTTCTTCCTTCGTTATGACATGGAAGGCAATTAATTTTTTGACAACATTTGACTGGAGATGAAATCTGGGTCATCAATTCATTCCTGAAACAAAATGAAATTAATGTAAAACGAGACATACTCAATCTCCCCTTCCTAAATAGTTTCGACAGGTTCTATCAGTGGGGAAAGTGATTTTGAATATTTTGTTTCGACAATCAAGGCATAGCGCATATTGAGTTCATATCAAGGTGAATAACAACTAATGCATAGTAAATGTTACAATGAAACCTTGAATAGACTAAGAAAGGCAACTAAAGACCGCCCCACAAGAAAAGTTGTTATGCTTCTCCATGACAATGTAACCTCTCATTCTGCTCTTGTCACAAGAGACCTCATAAAGGCAGAAGATCAAATTGGAAACATCCTGCGTACATTCCAGACCTTGCGCCCTGTGATTTCCACGTGTTCGGTCCAATGAAAGAAGTTCTTACCAGACGACTATCCAGAAATGATGAAGAAGTGTAAAAAATGGAGTAAGGTTGGAAGCGATTATTCCAATGAAGGAGTTGAAGAACCTGTCACTCAAAATGTTTGACTCGATATGGCAATTAAGTAGAACTGTAGAGCTTTATTTGTTATTTTAGAATAATTAAAGACATTTTTAATTTTATAATTTTTCATTTTTTTACTGCCTCTTTTATGTCCTAGTGGAGTCACCAAACAACCTTTGACGTAGAACCTACAGGTTCGTGGGCTTATAGTGCCTAACAGAAATAAGGGTTTCATTAAAATAAACGTGCGTAATTTTCTTTTGTTTTAATATTCGTTTTTTCAAATGTTTGACATTTGTGTTCCTATTTACAGATAAGTTTTAAAGTACTATAAAAAAAAAAGCTTTAAAAGAAATCGACAAATATAAATTTATAAAAATGTTATTTATTGACGAAGTCCACAAAGGAACGAATTAAAATCTATTTTTGTCCCGGACCTGAAGATGACGACATACCATCGAAACCGATAGTCTACTACGATGTAAAAGTATTGTTGACTTTAATGTGAGTAATTTATATTAGTTGACTAAATTAACAATCCTGGAGTCTAAAAATATTATATTTAAAATAAACTTTCTACACAGACTAAATATAGAATAATATATATAAAATTATCTGGATATCCCGTAACGTAATTATAATGTTACTCCTCTACAAAGGTACATACGTCTGATGTGTTTATAATATAGGTACTTTACCATTATCCAATGACAACAGTATCAATCACAATTTTTTGTAAAAGTAATAAACTTCCCTAAAGACTTGAATCCAATTTAACAAGATGTGTTTACTGGAAATGTTTTACACTTAGGTTGAAGTGATATCAACACTGATACAAAAATAAGTCGTAGTGTTAACAAAACCCCTTTATAACCTTCTTTTCTTCTAAGCACTACTATCCCGCATTGTGGGATGTCGATAACACTGTGTTTTTCGAATCATTCTTTAGTAACAAAATGTTTATCTTTTAAAATAATTCACCGTCCATTTCTTTTTGAAAACCTATTATAATCTACACGGTATCATAACTTAACGGGCTTTGAAACTGTACATGTATGAAGAAGCACACACTCGTTACGCTCGTTTTGAAAAAAAGTGGCTTCCATTTTGACATTTTCTTATGTATTTTTCTGAATTTCAATAGGGTTCTATATGAGCACATTATAGTCCTCTGCACCAAATTTTATATTCCTGTCATTATTCTGGTTTTAAAGTTATTTAATAAAGATGGATTGTTCATATTATTAATACGGTTTAATCAGACATTTGCCATTATTTCATATATGAGAACTGATAAACTATGTTTTGAGAGGATTGATCAACTCTTGCTATCAAGTTTGAAACTATAACATAAAAGTGAAAAACACCAAAAGATAATCTAGTAGCCAAGGGCCATGTTGGAAACTAAAACTAAATCTATTATACAAGAAAACAATTCATGTCTAAAATTAGGCCCTAGCAGTAAAAGCTAAGACTAAATACAGTACAAATGTGATCACATAAAACCACAATATTCAGGCCCACACTACAGAAAAGATTGTAAAGGATGGAGTCAAGAAAAGTTGTCCTCACTGTTTTTCGAGGTAACAACCCCCTTTTATAAGTGTTTAGTTCTCGAGTGCGATTTCCATTTTTGGAATATGCGACAAAATTTCAGCCTTAGTGGAGGAGTTTTTACCTCTGATGCATATCAAACTCTAAACATAAAAATTATTGGAGAAAAAACGCGATTAGGACTATAGGATAAATAAAAAATTGGAAATAGCTGAACAAATTTGTTTCGAAAATCATAAATTTAATTGGGAAGAAGCAAAAATAATACGAAGGATTTTTGAGCCTTGATCTACACTTTTTTCTTGTAGTCTGGGTTAGATCCTTCTCTTTAATTTTTCATATTAGGTGTCTCTTGACCAACTCTAGTTCTTTTCCAATCCTGACACTATTAGAACATTCGAGGGCAAGGTGTCTTAATTTTTATACCCATTCATTCTTTTTATTTTAAGACGACGATGAAAGGTTTTTTGTCTTTAAACAAATCTTATTACTTTCTAAAGATATATGATTTTGAAGATGTAAAGACAGTGGGAAAACCAATCTTTTCGGACCTATGTTTACATAAACTTTTTCCATTATATTTAGTTTTATAATCATCTCCAGAATATTTAACTTTTTATTTTGAATCATTCTGTATATGCTGTAAGAAAATATAATTAATTTAAGTTTTCTAAAACTCTCTTATTAAATATGACATGCAGATAAAATATCTAATGTCAGATATAATATTGAAACAAAATTATTGTAGAAGCTCAATCATGTCACACTAAATCGAATGGTTTTCCAATAATATATCTCTGTTATTTTCATATCCTAAAATTGGGGTTTTATTCTCATAATTAAACATCAGTTTTATATCTGTAAGTCGGCTTTCTTCTGAGATTCCACGAGGAAGTTCCCATGGGAAATCATTTTAAAAGCACTGCTTCGGGATTTTTACTTTATAACAATTTCATAAGAAATCCGCATGTATAATACTGCAAGATTGTACTTTATGAGAGGAATTATTAGTGAACTATAAATTGTTACATACGTAAATAATGTTGTTTAAAAGTTGATTTTATAAAAAATTAAAAGTTTGTTATTTTTAATTTCCCATATAATAATAATAATAATATATTTGTGTGTGTGTGTGTGTGTGTGTGTGTGTGCGTGTGTGTGGTGTTTCAAAGAATCGATGTCTAGTTTTCTACCGATATTTCCTTTTCGAGATCACCTGAGACCAATAAAATAGTTTTTCGAGTGATGTCGGGTTGACTTCTGTCGTCGTATATGCAGTGATCCACAGCAAATGCGTTGACAGTTTTTAATCACATTTGGTATAAGGGCATATCTTTTGCTATATCTCGGAATGTTTTACACATATTTTTTAATTATTTTTTCAAAATTTTGTTACAGCAACCATAAAAAAAATAACAAAAATTTGTTCAAACAATTTTGATCAAAATTTACAAAACATTTGTAATGACCAAAACAAAACGTATTGATAGCCGTAACTCCAAAGTGCCGGTGAGTTATCGCTAAAAAATCCCATACTTAATTTTCCAAATATACTCCACCAATTTCGTTGAAATTTAAGTGAAATGTGGAGATTAATATTGATATAAAACTCATTTTGTTTAATAGTATCTAAAACACTAATTTTAAGATAGTTTTATACTCACTCCCTGATATAAATGCACAAATGTATGTTATAAGGAAAAGTGAAAGTAAATTTAAATTTGTCTTTTTTGTAAATGAGTAATAAAAATACAACGGTTACATAAAAAGAGATTTAAGTCAATATGTAAAAGTTTTATCCCAAAATAAACATCGGAGAAAATTTCAAATTTGAAGTGATAATAATATACAAATTTTAATCTAAAGAAACTAATGAGGGATAAATCAAATGTGGAAAAAATAATGTTTGAAATATAAATAATTAAAGTTGTTAATGAACGTCATTCTTGGACAGTTTTTTTGTAAATAAAAACTATAAAATATAAGTGTTGTAAATTTTATAAATGGTGAATGATAATCAAATAAGAGATACATAATGTTCCACATTTCATGAAATTCAAAGGTATAATTTAGGAAATATTAAAATACAAATAAATTTTAAAAAGTATATTATTGTCCAAACTAGAGGTAATATCAATTATTTTTTAAATAAATAATTATCGTCCAAACTAGAGGTAATAACAAATATTATTTATAAAATTATTCTTAAGATAAGTTTATAAACACTCCGTTCCGTGTGACTTACTTGTAAAGTTGAGTTACGCGTTTTGGAATTAATGGTCCATCTTCAGAATTTCACTTGTAAGAAGTCGTCGAAACATTAAAATTATATATGTAAGAGTATGTATATATAAAAAGAAACATCACAAAACACAAACATTTTATTGTTAAACACAAACGACAGGTGAGCATTGAGTCTCTCCAGGAACGATTTAGTTACTATTGGTTATCTCAGTTTTTTTTTATCTATTAGCATCGTTATCTTTTATCTTCATCGCAGTGTCATTACAACGAATGGGTTGGAAGTTAAGTTTATCTTTTAAAAAATCAATTTGATTTTTTTTTGAAATTCTTTAATGGCGTCCATATATCTTGCTTTCATTAGATATGTGTAGAGGATTGAAGTTGGTGATATGTATGTTATTGTTCTTTAACGCATAATTGGATTTTATAATGATATTATTTTCGGGTAGGTGCTCGATAAATTGTTTTTTTAAACTGTCTGCCGGTTTGGCCTATATAAAAACAGTTACAATCACTACAAATTAATTTATATACTCCGGTGTTAGTCTCTACTTGTCTTGTCATATTGGGACGTTGTCTACTATTTTAATTTTTGTATTGTATATTTATTTTGATAAGGGCTTTGGATAGAGTTTTAATTAGGAGATTACCATATTCAGTAGATTTAAAGATTTTTTGACTTTGTCCCTTTGTGTTTATTTTTATGTTCTTCTAGTGGTATGTCAACCAATGAGTTTCCACATCCATTAGCTACGACTGGCTATATGTGTGGTTGCATTGACGTCTTGAAAATCTTCAACTGTGAGTGGTGTTGTGATCAGTCTAATATAAGTTGCTATTTTTTAGAGGTGGGGACGGTGAGAATTTGACTGTATAGTGACATCACTTGTGTTACGTTATTTTATGATCGTAATATCTAGAAAGTAAAGTTTATTTTCTTTTTAATTAAAAGTTAAATTTATTTTTATTAGATAATAAATGAGTGTTTTCGAATTGATATAAAGATACGTTTGCTAACAGTCCAGAAAGTGGTGAGTTCACGACCTTTATCTTGAACAAAATATCTGCTATTAAAAGAGAAATAGTTTTGTTTCGATGACACTTCCAATAAGTTAATTAATTCGGCGTTGGCTTGAGAATCTAATTTGTTGCTTTCTACGAAAAGGTCACTTAAGATGACTATTTTTTTTTTAACTTGCAAGTTGGAAGCTGTCTTGTAATTAGATTGTAATTTGATATTTTTTACTTGATCAGTAAAGTCTGCATTATTTCTTAAGCTTCAGTTACGTTTATATAAAGTGATTTTATTTATTATAGCTTTTAGGTTTTTTGGTAATTTTGTATCTAGAACTTTGGTAAAATTTATTAATGGTCTAATCGGAAAATATGATTTGTGAATAATTTCTAACATATATTTTTACGGTATTCTCATTGAAACGTACATTTGGGTACTAATCCAGTCCGTCTCAGTTTGTTAACTTGGAAAGTGTTGTCTGTATGTCTGTATTGGGAGAAGCACATAGACTGGCACATAGACTGGCATAAATTATCATTCGGAGGGTTTTCAAACTATAATGTGAAAAGTGTATGGTTGTGAAGGTTGGAAGTTAAACAAACCGCTGGTTGGGAAATCCCACGTGATCATGAATAGATGTTTAGAAAGAGTATTTAAAATAAAACACTACGGAGAAGAGTAAAAAAGTACCTATTGAGATACAATTTAGGAGTACAAAATGGGAGTGAATTGTTTACACCTTAAGGAAACGAAAAGCAGAGATTGACAGAGAAGCATTATAGAGTAGTTATGCAAGAAGGGGGAGAATTGGAAGATTTATTTTAAAAAATACGACTTTGAATGATCCAGTACGATTGTTTGTTTCTTATTTGGGTACGATGTTAAGCTGCCCTATACTTTGTCCTTTATTGACGAGGGCACGACTCTATGGGTCGTATCCTTCTATGATTAGCTGAAACCGTAAAAGCCAACCTGAGATTTGGGGTAGAAACAAAAGATTTTTAGAGGACAGGTTGTGGTCACCAATTTTAATAACTTTGTGATGGATTTTGATGCAAAAATCTTTTAATACGTCCAAGTATAAAATAAGAGACTCGATGTCAGATTATTAATTGACATCAGATAATATATATAAACAAAACTCTGATTACAGTATTGCTTGACTCTTCCCCTACAGCTCTACCTCCAAGCGCCACGTCCTACTAAACTGTGGGTAGATGATTTAAATGATTGCAAGGGATTAAGGGTCGTACGGGAAAGACTTGCCTCCATTAGTGATGCACAGAACCGTTTCTATGGTAATCACTCTACTATACACTCTGTCAGCATTAGCCATTTTATTTAGGTTATCAGATAGTAGACTAATGGCAGAAAAGAGGCTTAACCTACCACTAGTAGATCATAGATTCCTTACCTTCGCATTAAAGTCACCTCTTTACAGCATAGCTTACTTTACACGTCGTAGAGTAAGGATATTACCTCGATGGTCCTCTATGTAAAAAAAAAAAAAAAAAAAAAAACTTTGATAGAAACACGGATGCTTAAGCTGTTCACAAATAGATGCTTATATGAGGGTACAGTGAGGTAGCGATGATAAAACAAAACGGCTTGTTCTTACATTGCTGTTGAATCAAAACCTCTTAATGGCAGACATTCTGATTGACACGCCCAACTCACGTGACTCATAACGTAATAGCATTTTACCTCTCATTTATGGTCTGAATTGTTTTCTAATTACAACTGCCATACACATCGGTCTTTCACAATAAATAAAACGGGTGTTCTGTAATTATAAGTTTCACCTAGTAGTGTAATATGGGCAGAAAATATAATAAAATACAAAAAGTCGTATGGTTTATAAAAATAGGTCTTTTATAATTTCTATTATAAATTATAATAACTTACTATTTTAGACACAATAAATTTAGGCTTATTTGGGTTATGACGAATATGACAACGTGGGTCAAGTTTGTGACTGCTTTACCAGTCGTATGTTTATGTTATACGCTATACGTTACATTAGTGTAAATCATGGTATGTAAATCAAAGGACAAAGGCAGGAGGTAATTATATATATATATATATATATATATATATATATATATATATATATATATATATAAAATTACCGTATTCCACTAAACTATTCTCAGCTGTTCACATATAGTGTGATCTGGAGTGGCAAAACCGAGGAGGCCTATCTGGACCTACACTTTTTTTCGCGTAGTATTGGGTTAGATAATTTTATTTTATCTTTCTATCAAGTCTCTCTGGGGCAACTCTTGTTCTCTTTAGGTCCTGACGCTATTAGAATATTTGAGGGCTAAGGGTGTTTATTGTGTGCTTTTCTTCTTTATTTTATAAACCGATAATTACCGAGAGAATTTTTGACTCCTAAACCTCTAGTACTCTAATAGCGTCAGAATCAGAAGAGAACAAGTGTTGGTCAAGAGTTATCTGATGGGAAAGATGAATGAAAGACCTCTAGCAAAAAATTACATGAAAAAGGCGTAGACCCAGCTAGAGTCCCCGGGATTACCAAGCCCGTACACACTAAAACCGAGCCCATAGGATTCTACCAAAGCTTACGTTTTATTATTCTACACAACACTCCTGTTGAATATTAGATATTATTTTGTTAGATATTATTCTATCTAACACTTCTATGGTTTGTGCAATTCTTTCTGAATAAAGTTGAAGCTTCCTGTAAGTCTCTTTTATGGTATATATAACCTCCTTTTTCCTGGCTGTGGAGCAAAACTTTATTATAGCAAACAGCAAGGGGGAAATAAATACAGTGGAATTTGTGTTAAATCAAAGGATTATCACTTAAATATGCTGAAAATCCCGAAAACCTCAAAACTAATTCTGGACTTACACGGTATAGTAGCTTAAATAGAATTACTACATTTATCTTCGGTCCTTCTATGTCGTAATGAGATGCATTTCCACGGAACAGGAAAAGATGTAAATAAATAGTTTGTATATTTTAATAGCACTCAAATATATGAAAGAAGTTTATCTTCTCGTTTTTCTTTGAAAAGATGATTTTATTCATCCAAATTTAGTTTTTATGTATTAGTATAATATGTAAAAAAATTACCGTGGGTAATATGTGGTAGAAATTAGTTAACACTAATTGTTAGAGATAATGAAAAACTCGTTATTGGTGTCAAAATAGATGATACATTAATATTATAATAGCACTATTACCGTCAAAAAAAGAAATGAAGTTTTCTTATTTACACCATCAGTTTTACTCGGGAAAGTCAGCGATGTCTTCCTGATCCTATTTCAGGAGCATCGACCCTAACCTTCACCTCTTATACTGCGACCGCGAACTATACTAACACTGTGAGAGCTGCTCGGCATATTCTTACCCTTATGTAGTCAAGGATGGATTTAGACTTTAACAGCTATCTGGTACACTCACTCCTAATCTACTACCATTTATCTCCCACCTTCCTAGTATATCGTAAACTACAAATATTAAAAATATTTTTTTCATGTCATAATCCTTGTTTATTGTATTAACTAAAAGTTTAAGCCTAAATATCTTTATACAAAATCTACAATTTTAAGCGAAAAACACACAAAACAATACCGTTATATGTACGTAATGCCTATAAATACATTTAATGAAATGAAAACATTGGCTGTATAGTTTTGACAGATAATACATTAAATAGTCAACAACGATCAGAAAGGTCTCACACACTCACGTGCATCCAGTTTATTACAAAATGCAACAGTTTTGAAAACTTCCAGACGCAGACGATCAACAGGAGTGATGGACAACGGCGCATCGGGGGAGAATGAATCAGCCTCACAACACAAGAGTACAGTACACCGTAAAACTAAAGCCTTCAGCGGTCATACATCGCAATTTATCGATTTATCGAGTTAAGACTAAAACAACAAAGGAAGTTTGAATACTTTAATTCTTACGCCATTCACATTGGTTTAGTTTATAATTATGACTAAAACTAGGAAATATTTATTTTTTCCTTTTAAATTTTGCCTCGTTAGTCCGCCTGTTGGGAAATACATCACTAAATGTAGGTCCAACTAAAACCAAGTAAATGTGAAAAAAAGATTATTTTAACAATCTCTATTTGCTGATTGGAGGTCGAGGTGACACCATATATAGATCTCGTTAAACCTGGTATTTACACATCAACTACAGGTCATGTCAACGAACACCAAATGCTAAAAGCTGGTTAAGTTAAGACAGTCAATACCAAATGTAGGTTACATTATTATTAAATTAACGAGATGTCGCTCATGGGAAAATACAAAACGTATTGATCAAAGGAAGTCCAAATTAATTACTCTAATCAAATTACAAAAGTTATTATGGCAAAACAGGAAACTCAGATATTAATTACAGAGGAGGGGGTGGTAGTTGTATACTGAGAGGTTATTAATTAATTTCAGTCTTGGGTTTCAACCTTAGTCCTCACAATTGGTATTGTTTTAAGAAAATGAAGTGAAATGAAGGTACACATTTAAACTGAAACATGTGTTGTGGAATACGCAGACACAACTGGACGGCAATTTCTTTTGGAGATTTAGTTACATAAATAGATAAGTCTTTATTAAAACAAAAATAGAAGTTAATAACAAATAATGATGAAAGATTTTATTTTTTTTGACAAAGTGATTGATGGAATGGAAACCGGGGAAATGTGTATTGTGCTTAAAAATATTACGTAAAAATATAAAATAAACTTAGAATCAAATTGAGGTTAATACAACATATCATATTGACAAGAACTGAAATAATCTTTAAATCAACTATTTATAAATAACGCTAGGTTTAAAAAATTCAAAACTTCTTTGGTATAAATTAGCTGAAATAAGGATCTCACGATACCCTTCCAAGCAATTTAAACGAGCAAGTAAAATCAACAAAAGTGAGATAAAATGAATGTAAATATCATATAGAAATTAAAACTGCATAGCTTTAAGTAATATGAAAATACTCCATTATGTTAGAGTAAGTAAGAAATTGTTTATTAGATTGAAATAAAACTCTTTAAAGCAAAATGAATTTTTGTATAATTAAATGTTGAGTTGGCTGTATAGAAAACATGGCACAGTTCATTCTAGCTCAAATCTGAATATTTTTAATAATAACCTATTCAGTAAATTCTAATTAGTTAAAAAGTATTGATGTTTAATTTAATAAAATTTAGCATTAAGTCATGAAATATTTGTAAATTAAAAGAAAATTATTATTTATTCAAACAAAATAATAATAATATTGCACAAGTTAATCTCGTCTCTGAACTTATTTAAAACACTGAGGAAGATATATCTTATCACAGCCAAGCTGTAGTGATTTGGGAAATCGAATCTGATGGACCCCCAACATCCATAACTGTTACATGGTAAAGGCGCTTTGAGATTAACTTTTCAAATCGAGATTATTTAATAATAAAACCAGGTCAGAGCCAACATTGAAAGAAATATCATTAGATATAAACAAAAGATTTTGAGACAGACAGACATTTACGAGAGGAAAATCGGAAATACGCTTACATGACAGACAAAAATAAAAAAGATTACTTACACAATAAAATGCATCAAAAAGACCCCAACACATTGCACAAGGCACAATAGTAGTAAATTTAAACTCAAACCAAACTCCACAAGAAATTAAAACAATATTTGATGACAATAAGCTGACACCTACACAAGCTAATATAACAGAAATCTCGGGAGAAGGGCAAATCACTGATAAAAACTGAATATATTTTAACATATGTCCAGAATTAACAAAAACCCAACACAATAAAGTAGTAGCAATCATAAAGAAATACAAACACATTTTCACAACCGAGGTCAAAGACCTTACAATCCTGTAAAAATAAAAAACAGTACCCCACACAACGGGACTAATAAAATTGTTCTTCCATATAGACAGAGTGATAATGAAAGAAAATTTTAAATAAAGAATTCCAAGATCTAGTAAAAGCAAACAATTTTTTTTAAAAATCACCAAATTTTAGTCAATATGTATCACCAGCGTTTATTGTGAAAAACCAAGACAACTCGCATAGATTATAGTAGCCGATTTCAGAAAAGTAAACTAAATAATAAAAGCCGAAACCTATCCAATTCAAAGCTTACAATTAATATTCAGTTGTTTAAGCAACCCACAATATTTAACAAAATTAAACTTGAAAAATGCCTTTTCCAACTTAATGTACATGAGAGTAAATCTCTATTTACCATAGGTACACAAGACAAAATGTTACAGTAAACTAGACTACCTCAAGGCTTGAAACTCTTAAGTGGAACATTTCAAAAAAATCTCAACAAAGTACTATCACAACATTTATATTCAAAATGCATTTACATACTTAGATGACACATTAGTTTCAGCGAAAAATTTCGAAGTAAAACTAAATAATTTAGCCATAGTATTAAAGGAATTAGGAAAAGTCAACCTAAAGCTCAATACAATAAAATGCAAATTTTTCTATCAAACTATAGAATTATTATAACTCGAAATTTCTACATAGGGCATAAAATCACTAGAGAAAAACATTAAAAAATATTAGATTTTAAATAACCAAAAACATTAAGAACCGTTAAAGCATTTCAGTTATATCAGGCTTTTTCAGGTAATTTATCAAGGACTATGGAATTCATCCATTAATAGAATTACTGAAAAACCAACTAAAACCAAATTTCATAATATCATGGAGAGAAAAATGTCAAAAAGCTTTTGAAAAAATAAAAAGAGTTTTAACAAAGCCACCTTTCCAAATGGATTTTCAAGAATGTAAAAATACAAATAAAGAACAATGAATAGCTTATTTATCTAGAAAATGAAAACTTCATGACGTTAGATTTGTACAGTAGAAAAAGAGATGCTTGCCTTAGTATATGCAGTAGAATATTGGAGAGTATCTATTAGGAAGAAAAGTAGAATGTTACACAGACAACTCAGCTCTAAAAAATATTTCAAAAATCCATAAAACAAATTATGGATACTAGCAACAAAACTGGTAGATTATGATTTAAAAATCCATTACAAAAAAGGAAAACAAATGGGTTACCAGACCTTGTATCTAGAACAGATACAGGGTAACAAACTGAAAAAAAAAAATTTTTTGAATACATATTCATAATAAACAATCAAAACAGAAATAAAGAATTACTACAATCAAAAAACCCCATATCTAAAATAAATCAAATTAGCATTACAAGTAATTGAAACAAATAATACAATAATCGATAGAAGGCATTAAAAAGGTATATGCTAGAAAACGACATACTTTATTACAAACAATAAGTCGGGGAAGAAAGTTTAAACCAACTGGCAGTGCTGAAAATTCTATAACTTGAAATTTTAAATCAAACCCACGATAACCCAATAATGGGAGGACACTACTCATATTACAAAACACTTCTAAAAATAAAAGACAGATACCATTGGCCAACTTTACACCAAGATGTAGAAGAATACGCCAAAACATGTGACACCTATCAAAAGCAAAAAAATACCTACCTACCAGAAAGTCATATGGGCTCATAAAACAAATACTAGCAACTCATCAGTTATTAGACAGAGTAATAATTGATTTCATAGGCGCTATTACACCATCATGTACATACAAATATATCTTATCATGCACAGGCGTTTCCACAAAATATGCATCAATACCGAAAAAAGAAATAGACAAATACTACACATTACCCATATAAAAATGGTTCTTCTCAAACGAGAAAATCTTAGTAAAAATTCGAATTCCAATCAAACAACTCAATATTAGTTATCAAATTTATAAAATAAACCAATTCCACTACTGTAGCATAATCGGTCATGCAAAATTAGTTCTTGAAATTAAAAAGTTCATAGCTTTAAGTAATATAAAAATACTTCATTATGTTAGAGTAAGTAAGAAATTGTATATTAGATTGTAACAAATACTCTTTAAAACAAAATGAATTTTTGTATATTTAAATGTTGAGTGGGCTGTATATATGACATGGCACAGTTCATTCTAGCTCAAATCTGAATATTTTTAATAATAACCAATTCAGTAAATTCTAATGAGTTAAACAGTATTCATTAAATTTAATAAAATTTAGCAGTAACTCTAGAAATAATTTTAAATTAAAACAAAATTATTATATATTCATACAAAACAATAATAATAATGATGCACAAGTTAATCTCGTCTTTGCACTTATTTAACACTGAGGCAGATAAATCCTATCACAGCCAAGCTATAGTGATTAGGGAAATCGAATATGGTGGACCCCCAACATCCATAACTCTAATAATAACTTTATCAAGCAGATAAATCAAATAAATGTATAGATAGAGAAAATTTAGTGTATTTAGGAGAATAAATAATATTAAAAACTTTTTTTTTAAATGGACTTAAGTCCATATATAACTGACATATATAAATTTAAAAAAGAAGAATAAAACACGTTTTTAAAGAACAAAGAGTAGTATTTACTATTACAGCAACGCTAGATGATAGTAGAAAACATTTAGCAGTTATCAAAAGAATTCAAATAACTATAAAACCGACCAAGATTATAAAAATGCTTATAAATATATAACAGACTTTAACACCCTAAATACAAAACAGAGCAGTACATACCCAGAATTAGGGGAGTTGGAAGAAATACAAAGGGAACTTTAACTCAAGAAATTAAACAAATTCAAGAAAGTTCACAAAACAGACAAAATATATACGATCCATTAAAATTTGAAGGACAAAATACAAGAACATACAAGAACAGGAAGAAACAATTTACAAAGAAAATAAACAACCTCAAATAAACAAGTGGATAATAATACAAAATAAGAAAAATAAAAAACAAAAATACCGTTAATACAACCCACAAAATACCAGGTTTTAATATCAAAAGATATAAACACGTTAATTGCAAGATATGAAATAGCTTGAAAAGCTAATTGTTGGATAAAAAAAGACACAAATTTTACTTATTTTACTTAAAAGACACTATTGCCCACTTACTTAGCCAAAACAGCTTTAAATAGTTACAAGAGCTTCATTAAAACATATCAACATGGGGACGTAATTCGGGAGAATGCAAAACAGATTTGATGTGTGTATTCCCACAAATGGCTCAAAGCCAAACACTACAAATGTTATTAGAAAACAAAATGCCATTGGAATCTGAGCCACCAATAAACTTTTTAGTAGAAATTGAAGCTGGATGCAGAAAAATGAACCCGAACATGGAAAAAAAACAAATAAGTAATTACGTCATATAGGGATTAAAACCGGAAATTAATCTCGTCTCTGCACTTATTTAAAGCATTGAGTCAGATAAGTTCTATCACAGCCAAGCTGTAGTGATTCGTGAAATCTAATCTGATGGACGTCCAACCATTAAATGGACCTCTGACTCATAATTATTAAAAGGTATAAAAGTATACAGGCTAGTATGAAAGTCTGTGTTTAAAACTGTTGTTACACAAATTTTTTAAATCTCGTAGTTGTAGTTATCACTACTTCCTTAACATGCTAGATGCGTATATTTACAGTCTCCATTCGTTTTGCATGTGTCAGAGTTTTATCCCTAGTTGGTATCCCAGCTGTATATACTGTTTTTAGAAGAATCCTACATTTATTACGTTCGTGTTGGTGAAGCGGCACTGGTTGATCTCTATAAAACTATACGAATATATTGTTTTCTTGGGAGATCAGGGTTCGATATTAAATTTACGACAACAAATTTGCTATTTGTCAACGTAGAGTGTTGGGGTTGGAACCATTACATGGAGAATTTAAATTTGCAAACTTTTATAGAATTTAGTGGGTAATAAGATGAATAACACGAGATATGAACAAGAAACTGTACAAAAGGCCGCCATTAGGACATTTTCAATTCGATTTTCTTGAATTTAAATAGGATTCTACATGAGCACACTATATAGTCCCTTATATCAAATTTCATGGTCATGTCCCAATTTTTTTTACCGTTATCGTATTTAAATACAGAGGACAACGACAACGGACGGACGGCATGTCGAAATTCACACTTTCGATTTCCTGAGGCCATAAAACGTGAAGATCAGACAAAAACCAGTGTCGAATTTTTTTCTTCTATTATTATACTTACCTTATATTTTGTATTCTCTCTAAGTAAAAATCGGTAATGAGACAAAATGTTTCAAATTTTATTTTACAGTTTTCATTAAAATTTAACGAAATGCACCCAAACTAGCTTGCTAATTAGTATTATTACTGTTCAGATAACTTAATTCCTTAATGTAAATTTCGATTTTAATCAAATACGATTGACACTAGTTTAGTCTCTACTTCAATAAATAATCATTTTTTCATAGGCGTCGTCCATGGTTATTTTCACTTTTTTTGACTGGCAACTACCGAATTGATATTTTTAGTGACGTATAGTTTTCTTCCTCTTCTTTTTATAAGGCGATGATGACAATAATAAGACAACAAAAATAGGTTGGTACGTGTATTGTGTACCAGAATCGTTTATGAAATGTTCAACTATTCCCCAATAAGGAAATATATTCCCTGATGTCAGCGCTATGTGTTATATAGATGAAAACTTAGAATATTACTTTTTTCAAACTATTATCTTTATGTCGATGGTACTAAATTTTTTTAATGAAAATTCTAAGAGGAAGTTACTTGATAATGATTTCTCTTGGGAAACTACTCTACAACAAGAAAGCAGACATAGATACAAATATATGTTCTAAAAATATTTGACTTATAATAAACAGCAAAACCTATTTAATCATTTTTTGTAGCAATATTGGCGAATATTTAGTAGATAGAGGACCTTAGTAAAAGAAAAGGGAGGTGAGACTGAGGGATTTAAAAAAATGCTGAGCTATATTTTGAAAAGTTATTTTCTGTAATACTGAGTAAAAATTATTTAAATTAATAAAGTAAGATAAACCAAACACATTAAGTAATTAAACGGTACATAAACATTGCAGAAACTTTCTCATTTACTCATCCCTAAAAACGAATTAATACCTATCATCACTAAAAATTTCAGTTTGCTAGTTGTGAATAAAAATTGAAAATGAATCAGGGTCATAAAACGATTATTTATTTATTTAAATAAGGGGCTAAACGTGCTTACATATGTAAACCCATTCCTAAAAACAAAACTAATCATCACCAAAATGTCAATTCTGTAGCGATCAGAGTAAAGGGATGTTTTGGGGGCTAAATGTTTTGCGAAATAAAATATGGCGGATTATAGATTTTTTTAAAATTCAATCCCTTATGATAAAAACTTGCTTAGATGTTAAATTTCTTTATTAATATATTTGAATAATTTACGTCGAATTTTGTTTGTATCCCTAAAATCGGATTTTTACGTTAAAATTTAACGCGGTTTATGTGAAAAGGTGAAGTGTCAAAAAATCCCTCACTTCCAGACAGTCGAAATTCGATGTTTTTCATGGGGTGCTTGGAACGCTATAATAACTGTACCCGTCATTTTATGGAGATGAAAATGTGGCATTTTATTCAGAAATGGTGGAGTACAAGACATTTCGGAATTCTCTTAATGACATCTCGGAGAGAGAATTTATCATTGTCTAAAAAATTCCTTATAAAAGTGGTCGTTTGAAATTCTTATATGCCCTTTGTAAATATTAAAACAAAGCTGAAGATTAGAAGTGACAGAAGAAACATTTTTAAGGAGAGAAATAAGAGATACATTTGATGAACATCATTTTGTACCAGTCATGGAAGAAGTGATTATCTCACTTATGGTGGCAACGTTCACATCGTGATTATTCCTTTTAGGAGGTCACTATTATGAGTTCAGGCATAGAGATCCTAACGGATCCTAGTTAGATCTACATATTTTTTCATGTAGTTTTTGGTTATATTTCTCTGTCCTAACTTTCTTCTCTGTTCTCTCTTGATTAACTCTTGTTCTCTTTCAAAAAATACGCCATTAGACTATTCGAAAGCTTGGGTCTTTATCTTGTCCTCTTTTCTTCCTTTTTTTATGATGAAAAAAAGTTTTTCGACTTTGAACAACAAGGGGAAAAAGTACATGATGACTTATGATTTCTGATGGAACATTGGAATCGTCTACAATTTCCATTCTGACAGCACATCTTGATAGACTGTGTTTTTATTGTAAGACTTTTATTCTACCTAATTTGACTCAGGAGATGTTGAAGAATGATTCTGAGATCTTTGATGGGTTTCGCCCTTATGTTGCCTGAATGTTTGTGATCAAATATCAAAAGTAATTTTTGATTTGATTGTTGTACTTACTTATTACACCCCTGCTGTAGTATACTGTAATATAGTAATTTTATCAAAGTATATCATTGTTATATACTTTTAATATTTTTATTTTTGTTTAAATTGAATACGCTTGTTGTTGTTTAGATTTAATATTTAGATTTATTGGAGGATTTGGACTCGAGACTTCGGCACGTCAATTAAGGCTCCCCAATAGGCCTAGGAGAGCCTTTGGGCCTTCAACGAGACCGAGTAGATTTTGTCTAATACCAGGATCAGTATCCTCCTCGGGTCGAGATGCTCCAAAGAGGCCTTACTTTCCAGTCTCTTATAATCCAGAAGAATGTGTCTGTTTGTGTAACTTGTATAAGGCATCTACCTCAATTATCCCCAACTTAAAAAAGTGATTTTTGAAATACCGTTATACTCAATAACAAGCTCAGTTACTTAATTAAGACGTTCTCAACTGAAATTCATCTCCCAACCTGTGAGTCGTGGACTTAGGGATCTCACAGGTCTTTCAGCTAAGTAGCCTACTTGTAGTTCTGCTATAGACTACAACATTCCCCTCTCTAGACTACTTTGTAATTGCACTGTAGGCAGTTGATATACTAATGCCACAGGCAGGTTCTGGTCCCAAGACAGATAGCGATGCATCTTTTATGAACAGCTCGTCTGCATCTTCGTCGTTGCTCTCAACACCTCAGTGTCCTGGCATCTAGCCAAAGTGGACATTGTTGAGAAGGCAAGTGTAGAGAGGTTTTAACAAATTTCTCACACAAGCCTTCATTAGATTGTTTTTAGATTTTTTGTTATTGTTATGATGGCCGCGATGTTTTTGTACCAAGAAACAAGTTGATAGGCCCATCATGGTACTTACCCAGCCCCATAATACAATGTAGTACAAGTAGATGCTCTAAATGTTATGCTCAAAAGTTGGTTTCTTGAGTTTTGTAGGAAATGTTAAACTGTATTGTTAGAACAAGAGTTACTTTTCTCGTGTACGGCCTCGAAGTTGTCGGTGACTTGGCCGTGGATTTTTAATTATACGAATAACATACATCTGATTGGGAAGTCAATGTTCGAAATTTTATTTTCATAATAACTTCACTATTTGTCATCATAGAGGCCGTTACATACAGAATTGAAATATTCAAATTTTTATCTAATTTAGAATGTTGTAAGTTGAATGATACACGAGATATGAACAAAACCATATTAAATTGCCGCCATTTTGACATTTTCAATTAAATTTTCTGTATTTCAAAAAGCTTTTATATTAGCATAGTATAGTTTTATGTACGAAATTTTAAGTTTATAGCTTAAACTTTGTGGCCGCTGACGTGCTTATGTACAAACGACAACAACGGCGTAAGATGGCATATGGCAAATTATTCGGCTTCCTGAGGTTTAACGTGGAAAAAAAAGGCGGTCGAAAATTTTGTCGATTACTAAACTTAATATTCATCACTACTGTGTAAATAAATATAAATCTGTTATTAAACTTTTCGTAATAAAATCTTTAAAATAATTTTAAATATTGAAATCACCCCGCAATGCGTAGACGAACAAAATAGATCCAAATTATAAATTAAGTAATAATAATACTGAGTACGATAGCAATTTCAATATGTCAATAAATTCTTGTTTGACTTTGGAATTTATTTCATTTCGTTTCTTAAGTACATACACCTTAACTTCATATGTGATCCGACTCTCGTAAAACGTATTCCCGATCGTAAATGACTAACGTTTGAGTTCAGTTGTAGTCATAAAGTTTATTTTCAATAGAAATATCAAAACTGCTGTTAGGCTAAAATAATTTAATGTTCTATATATAATATGACTGTCAATTAAATTGAGATAGTGACTCATTCATGCTCATTTTAAGAAGTGTCGCATTTGAATGAATTTCCTACGGTTGTGACAATATCAGCGTTTACTATTTATTTTTTAGGTTATGGTTTCATAAAGGTACTGCTATTGTTATTATCATAAATAAAGCATTTCTGCTGAATAAAATGACTTCAGCAGAACATTGTAAAGGAACAGAAACGAAAACTAAACTGAAAAAAGATGTGAGGGCTGTCTTATGACCAATAAAGGGTGTGGGGCGCTATGTAGCTCCGGTTGTAGAGCGTGCGATTATATCGCTGCTGTTTGAACTATCAAAGGTCACCCACGTAGGTTTAAGTCAGGTTAACGGGGTTGATTTTTTCCTTGTCTTGCCAAATCCTCCGTCTTCGTTATGTAAAGAAGTCGTGCAAATATACATAAAAAATATAATAATCTGTCCAAAACATTAACTAACTTTCTTTCAGATCCGTTATATAATCCAATATTTTGGTAAAATGCTATTTTGGTAAAATGTAACCATACTACTTGTAAAAAAAAGTATTTATACTGCTTGAGAAAGAAAAATATATCTATACTAATAGAGAAGAAAAATATATTTGTACTACTGGAGAAAGTAAAATGTATCTATACTAATTGAGAAGAAAAAATGTATCTACACTACTTGAGAAGGAAAAATGTATCTGTACTACTGGAGAAAGTAAAATGTATCTATACTAATTGAGAAGAAAAAATGTATCTACACTACTTGAGAAGGAAAAATGTATCTGTACTACTGGAGAAAGTAAAATGTATCTATACTAATTGAGAAGAAAAAAATGTACCTACACTACTTGAAAAGGAAAAATGTATCTATACTACTTGAGAAATAAACTACGTATTTAATCTACTTGAGAAGAAAAATGCATTTATACTATTTAGGAAAAAAATGTATGTATACGACTTAAGACAAAATAATGAATCTACACTACGTGAAAATAATAGAATGTATCTACGTTAATTGAGAAAAATGTATGTATACTACTTGAGAAGGAAAATGTACTTGACTACTTGAGAATATTAAAATGTATCCAATCTATTTGAGAAACAAGAAAAAATATCATGCCTCTTGAGAAGAAAAATTGTATCAAACCATTTGAGAAAGAAAAATTTATCTCTACTACTTGAGAAAGAAATGTATCTACAATGTTTGAGAAATAAAGATGTACATACTGTATACTCCTTGCGAAAGAAAAAAATATATCTATCCTACTCGAGAAAGAAAAAAATTGTCATTTTCTGTATTATTACTTGTGTGGCTATGTATTTATTACAGGAAATAAAACATTGAGTCCTCCTTAAGTGTTTGCCACATTTAAAAATATATTTTGAAAAATCTGTGTATATTTAAATAGAGTCTAAATTTAATTCAATTGTGCAATAAAGCTAACACTAAACCCTTTAAAATCGAGTTTTATACACAACAAAATAGTTCTTTGGTAATAGCGTCGTAGTGATATTTTTTGTTACAGTTAATATAGTTCAAAATAAGTTTTATACATTTCACCAAAATTTCATAATCTCTGAATTTTGTGTTTTACCTTATTATGTTACACCAAAATTTTGAGTTATCGAGAAAATAGAAATATTAAAAAAAATCTAAATTAGATCAAAATTGGTCCATTCGTTTGTAGTAGGCATATTAGACGCCATTTCAAAACGGGTTTTTGTGCTTAGGTGGTCCAAAAACTTTTCTCATGTAATCTTGGGTTAGATGACTCTTTTTCTTTCCTATAATGTGTCTCTTGACAAACTGTTGTTATCTTTCGACCCTTATACTATGAAAGTATTCAAAGGGTAGGGGTTTTAATTTTATGTTTTTTCTTTCTTTTTTTTATAAATATGATGACCGAGAAAATTTTTGTCTTTAAATAACAAGGGGAAAACAAAACTGTATTTATAATGTCTATTTTTGATTTTCAGAATCTGTTATTTTATTACGACTCGGAATCTTGCAACCGGCCTTCAGGTGTCCTCCTTCTTGAAGGATGCTACTGCGAACGTCTCATCTCTACCGGAAGTGGAAGTAAGAACAAAGACCCTGGGGAATACAAGGTAAGGAAAAGGTCAAATCTATTACCATTAGTATGCTGTTCGCAGGTTCTAATATAGATATTAAAGCTAATGTCATGTTCTGGGAACGCCGATAGCATGAATGCAAGGGGAGATTTAGACTTTTGCTACCCTATAGTATACTAACTCCTAGCCTACCCCTCCTATTCCCTCACCCTAGAGTTATTCTACCTATATCTTAAACTACTCATATGGAAAATAAGGTTAAAAATAAATAAATTACCAAATATTTCATGTCATAGTTCTTGTTTATTGATAACATATTATTAACTAAATATTTAAGTCTGGATATGTTTATTAAAAAACTCACAATTTTCCGCAAATAATATAGAAATATCATCGTGTCATTGTATGTACATTATCTCAATAAAGATATACAATGAAATAAAAGTTTAAACCGATATAGATGTGGCGGAAAACATCAAACAGATCAACAGCCATCAGACAGGTTGCATGCATTCACGTACAGTCACTTCACAAATAAAAATGCATCCATTTGTTTTGAAAAGATAACAGATACTGACAGATGAAGTTGGTGAGGGGTATAGCGGTAGGGGGGAGGGAGAGTGAGTCAGATTCGTCTCATAGAAGTGCAGTATACCGTAAAACTATTCACATTATTAATTAACACCATATCAAAAAATCTGGTAGATTAAAGACAAAATCTTTAAATAAAGACAAAATAGTTGGATAAAGGTTTCACAAACATATAAGATTTATCCTAATGCTTGCTCCATTTAAAAGAGAGATTTTATTTTTAAGTCAATTTAAATTTACACTTTTTTTTGCTAGCTATAACTTCATTAACGTTAGAATGTTATTTTTTATTGTTAATGGTTTGGTTGTCGAATTCTGATTGGTTGGGGTAGGTTTTATCCGAAATTTCACCTCTCTTTTTTTTCTCTTAATTTGTAATTTTAATATATTTTTTTATTCATATTGAATAAGAAAATATTGAGTTATTTTTATTTGTTCAAAGGTTTACTAATTACTGGTTATGTTACTGCTTTGCTAATTTTCTGTGACAGTTTACTGTTTCCAATAATTGAGCTTACCGACTTTTTGATATACAATGTTATGAATTAACTTGTGTAACATCAAGAGGTGTAAAGTTACATTTATGTTCTATATAAGTATACATTTTTTCTTCTGAAATTAAGATGTAAATGTCTCATTTTACGAGGTCTGTTCAGATATTAACTTCCGTTTGTTAATTATATCTACATTATTTTTTCGATATAGTCTTACATTTAAACAATTGTTGGACCGTGACGCCAGATTTTACATTCTCTTTTCTCGTTACAGAACGCTGCCACCAATAAACTCTGCCAGAAATTAACTCCATTCATTAGTTTTTCATTTGTTTCAAACTGTTGAGTAACAAGCCTTTCATCTCCATAAAGATATTAACTTGGTGCCAACTCAGAACTGTATGGGGAGTAGTAACTCATTTCCCACATGAACTACTCCAGAAAGTATTCGCACGGGCGAGGGTTGCGATATAGAACTCTGTGTGAGCAATTTCCTTCCCTTGTTTTTAATCGACTTCCAAAGTCTCTTCAGTGTTTCACAATATACATCTACACATCTACTGTTATTGTTATGCCTGATTCCAATAATTCAGTCAGCAAAGTTTCCTTGCGGCCCCAAAACACCGTTTCCCTCAATTTCCGGTTAGATAGTGTTCGTTTAAATTTTCCTAATTTTTTATGGGACTGAGATGCAACTGTTTGGATTGTTTATGGGGTTGTAACGTTTACAAACGGAACGCATGTCTCATCCCCAGACACAATTCTGTCCAAGGAATCGTCCCCACTTTCATCATAGAGATCAAGAAAAGTCAAATTCATTAATTTTGTGTGATGATCAACCTTGCGCAGTACTTACGAAAATACAATTTGGTAGTAACACTTCCACATAATGTTGTGTTAGAAATCTGAGGAAAATTCTCTGAAAACTGTGAAATTGTGAGAACTCACTTTTTACGTTTAACCCTTTAAATCAATTCATCAAATTGAAAGACGTCCTTTTCCTTTTACGTCTTATACATTTGTAAATCCTCAATTTCTTTCATCAATCTCTCACAGCACTGTCATAAGATTATTGCCTTAAACTCGACACAGACTGTGAAGAATATAAGCATCATTCTATCCTTTTGCTTGCAGAAATCGAAACACAGCACGAACTTCTACTGCAACTTGATATAGTTGCAGTAGAAAACTCCATTTATATTCGCTCACTATTAGCACAAGGAACCAATTGGATTGAAATGCTGTGTATTAATAGTTAGAACAAACTTTGAGTGTTGTACGCTGTGAGAGGTGAAAATTGTAAAAACAGTAAATAAAAAACAATTGAAGGATTTACTTAGAAACATGACAACCCCATGATTCATCAGAAACATGTAAAAGGTTATCTTGAACAGTCACTAAACAAGCTATTAGGAAACAGAATAGAGAAACAATGAACTCCTGAGGAAATTCCAACTGATATCGTAAACAACTGGTTTATAACTGCTAGTTATTGCAATCCTCTTGAATATTCTCCAATACATCTGATAACCTTTTTACTTGAAAACGGTTAGGGTTACTAAATAAATATCAAAAATAAACTAAATAATAAATACAAATTCGACATAAAAAGGGATTTCTGTAAGAAATTTTGATGTTGTTCGCCATATTGTAAAATAGTGGCCATTTTTAAAAAAACTTCAAAAATTGGATTTTGCCGCCAAATATAATTAAGGTGATGTCCCCTATTTAAACTTTGCTGTAAAATCAATAGCTTTGAGATCCCAATCGTGGCACATTTAAAAAGATCATCCAAAACACAAGGTTCACGATTAAATTAGTTTTAAGCTTTAAATGGTAGAAAGCTCAAACTATAAATGTGTTTTTGGTAAGAAAAAATATATTTTTGGGATTATAAGGTATATTTTCCCACCCCAAAATTGGGTTATTGTGACAACTCAATATATGCAAACGTAAAGCCCCATCGAATAAATACCTCGTTTTAAAAGTCTTGTTAAAAAATGATTGTAAAAACTGTACTGTTATTCAACTTTGGTCAGGTACCATTCATTACTAACATTGAAAACTTTTAACGTTTTGAACACGGCCTCTGTCTATTATGAACAGTAAATGATTTTAGTTCTGAAATTATAGCTCTAAAAAAAATTGACGTTAAAATTAAAATTTTACGGTAATTCAACTTCCTGGTCAAACTTGAATGATAGAGAAATAAAGTTTTTACTACAATAGTTTTGTCTCTTTATTAGTCTATTATCCTCAGAGTATATTCAGAAGTAAATTGAAATATTTGAATATTTGACCGGCCGCCATTTTGGATTGAAATAAAATAGCTACCTTTAGATCCGCTCTAGATGCCGCTAAAAAGCGGGAGAATTATCTTATAATGTCAAAAATAGTATTTTTACACCAAAGAAACATTTCGATTGTTTTAACTTTCTACATTTTCAAGTTTAAAAGTTATTTAACCTTCCCGGGACTTTTTATAAATACTAGGTTATCATTTTATCTTTGCCAACATTGGTACCTCGTACGAAAAATATTAGTTACGATCTCTCAAGAAATGCCGGTTCTTAATTTATCGGTAAAAAACAGAATGGTCATCGAACTGTTATATGGTTTTTCCTTGTTCTTAAAGGCGAACAAATATTTTGGTGATCATCACCTTGTAAAAAAAGAAGAAAAGAGCACAAAATAAAGACTTCTAGCCCTCGAATATTCTAATAGCATCTGGGTTGAAAGAGAAAAATAGTTGTTCAAGAAAGAGCTGATAAAAAAGAAGATGAAAGAGAGGGATCTACCCTAAGACAACAAAGCCAGCTAGGGCCCTCGGTACTCTTAAGCTCGTCGTTACTATATAGCATCATGAGTTTATAAAAGAAGATGAAAAGAACATAAAATAAATACCCCTAGCCCTCGAACACTCTAATAGCGACAGAGTCAGAAGAGAACAAGAGTTGATCAAGGGAGACACTGATGAGAAAGGTGAAAGAGATGGATCCGGTGCGGTGGAACTGCGTAAGGTTGTTTTCAGAATTCAAGGACTACCCTAACTAATTGGTCGAAGTGCGCAGGTGGTTAAGTCGAGGGTTAACACTAATTTGTTACTATCATAAAATATGATTTCCAATCATAGGCTATACTTTTTTATCCATGCGATGGTTGGTAAATTTTATGTGATTCTAATTTAAACCCAACTTTTATAGTTATATAAAAAATAAAAGGATGAAAAGACTAACACTACTAACCTTATACAAAAACGAAGTATCTGATTAATCATTTACTCACCAAGTAGGCCGAACAACTTGGGAAAACCGCCCACATCTCGTCGAATATGATTATCCGCTCATATATCAAACAAACTGACCCAATTAATAACACAGGACAAATCGTTCAATATAATAAGCGGCCTTGCAGCCTTGTCAATATGCTTATTTACAATATATACATTTAAGCTATATACATTTTATACAAGGGATTCACACTTTTAATCCTTTTTTCAAACAACATTACGTCGACAAATTATGTACATGTTATTTTACATTATGTGGTTATGGAAAGGCCTTTTTCTTAGTGTTTCTTGTACTGATAGGACGCACATTGTATGAAATTTAACCTAGATATTGCGCCAGTGCGGTACCTTTGACAGAGTGATCCCATATATTGCAGACGTTTTCTGTATATGTAGTTTGTAATGTTTCTAGTCGTTTTGCAGCTTCTTATGCCAATCTTAGTATCTATTTAGACTTCTTTGATAACTTCCACAAAAATGTAGATGTTCGGGTGAGGGTGTGTGAAGTTTTGTGAAAACTTGCATGAAACGATTCACACGATTTGTATTTCTCTCTGAAGTCACTGATGAAGATGTTCAAATGCATGGAGGAAAGGTAGACTCGCTATCAATATAGTTTTCTACGAGGTAGTCTAAGAATTCTTCAATTTGTCGAGGTTGTATGGACATAAGATCTTCTACAAATGCTTCCTCTACTTCAGTTGAATCTAACATAGATAGACCAAATACCCAATGTAGCCATATTCCACTTTCAGTCTGAGGTTCACTTTTATATTCTCTACTAAATCCCAGCTGTTGAATTTTCCTCAACTACGAGCACTTGTCACCACCAACTGTAAAACACAACCGAGTAGCTTGGGCTAAAAAAATTCCACAACTGAGGGGTGGTTGCTAACGTGACCGACGAAACCCAAAAATGGGGAATAACGACCTTTGCTTGGCTGATTGAGACATTCCGGGGGATACCTAACTCAAGCCTGGGCATACCAAAAAGGTGACTAACCCCTGATTCCTCCAGCCCAGTCAAGTCTATCGATCAGATTTTTTTTACTATTTCATATTAACGCATACTGTATTTATTGGCATTCTATATGCGTCCTATCAGTAAAAGAAGATATGATCTTTTCACCACAATGTAAAATGACATGTAAGCCTATATAATTTGCACCTATGAAATTTAGGTAAGGTTAGGCTGGTCAAATGTTTTTTTTTTCCGTAGGCTAGTAAGTGTCCTATTTTTCAAATAGGGCCTAATCTATTTTTTCCCCCAACCGTGTACCATCACACTTTATCCTGGGTTTGGAGTGGCTAAAAGGCCTACGATAAAAGGTGCGATCAACCGTGCATAATTGACCGTACCCCCAGAAATAATCCGCTTACTAATTTCTTGACCACTTGTGCAGTTCGATCCTGCCCGAGGGATCTACTCTAGGACAACAAAGGTATAGATCCAGCTTGGGTCCCTCGGTATTGCCAAGCCCATAGTTACTAAATGCTAAATACTAAACGGAATTCGTTCAAATTTCAATGAAATTTGAAAATGTATGACTTAAACCCGTGTTTGAAGTCGCAAGTAAAAATATTACTATTCAGGAATAATTGACAATAATAAAAACAAACAGAAATGAACCTCGCAGTTGTCATTTTGATAAAAATAATAAACTACTATCTATGACGTGTTTATCTCACAAGCTTTGGCCTGTTTAATTGTTTTTTTTTTTTTTTTTTCAGAGAAGGTGTTCATATTTCATTTAACTTTGACAATTACTAAACTGACATTTAAATTTGGTTCGTTTTATTTGGTTTTGTGGATGGGTGAATGAGAAAGTTTGTGCAATATTTTTGCACCGATTATTAATTTTTTAACGGAGTTTCTTTGAGAGAAATATCGATTCCTAAAAATTATCTAATATTAATGCTTTAATCTAAAAACAGTCTGGATTTTTATTTTCTAGACTTTTCGGTCTCTCTGTATAAACAGAGTTCAGAGTCAGCTGCAAAATGTAATTTATACAGGAAACGGAAGTTCATGGATCTGGAAATAAAGCTATTGTTTACCAACCGTACATTGTGCTTAATTAACAACATTTAATTATTCTTTTGTTTAAGTGAATTTCCACATCGAATTAATCTACCAAATGAACAAGAAATCATGTAATTTATTATTTTCTCAACATATTCTTAGCATAGAGAAAATTTCGTGGTGGGTCAAAAAATCTTTGTCGAGGTTTCTACGGACACTAAAAAGTATTTTTAAAAAATATGTTTATCTGTTCTGTTTAGGCCTAACGCACACGTTAATGTGATTAAAATTTTGTTATACAGGATGGCCCGTCTGTAAACTTTAGGAAATATTTTTGTGGATCATGATAATGAAAAAAATAAGAATATATATTTTTTTCGAAAAAGCTTAGTTTTCCAGATAACAGTCATTTTATTTTTTCCAAAAAACAATATAATTTTGGAAATAAAAAAAAAAAGGTATTAAGTTCAGATTTGGTATACGTATTTTTTATGTTACGTTTCATAAATGGAAAGAAAACAAAGACTTTATTTTGTATATTTTCAAAATGGTGTCAGTTTAAATTATTAAAAATTGAATAGCTCGAAAACCATTAACTTTACAAAAAATCACAAGAAACAAAAACGTTTCCTTTCGTAATGTCAAAGAAAACAGTTTTGGTGTTTTTTTATGTGGGTTAAAGGATAATCGAGTTATTGAGAAAAAAAAAAGAAACAATTTCTTGTTATTTGTTCAAAACACCCAAGATTTACCTAGAACCTAAATATTTTAAATTTTAATACTCTTAACCAAAATAATAAAATCCACTGCTCCTAGTTACATGGAAATGTGACACTCAATTATTTAAAAATGGTGTCTATTTAATTTGTTTCTCAATAGACTTCTCGGAACATGTTCAAAAATAAAACAAATGCAATTTGAATTTATTCTACAAATTAACGACATTTTCTATTGTATTGTATGTTTGCAATGTTTAAGGGAATTATGAACTAAAAACTGTGACCGAGTCCACCATGAGATTGGTTAATTAAACAAAAATATTTTTTTTAAGTTAAGGGTCACATTTGAATATTTTACAATTCAAAATAATGGGTTATACTTATACTTCTTATAAGTATAAGAATTCAAAAATATTTTGGTTGTGGGTCAATCTTTGGTGTTGTAGACGTTTACCAAAAAATTATTTATCCAGCTTTTTTTGTCAGTAACTCGGTTATCCTTTGACCCTACAGAAAAAAATACAAAAAACTGTTTTCTTTTATTTTAAAAAAGGAAACTTTTTAGTGTCTTATGATTTTTTTGTAAAGTTAATGGTTTTCAATATATCCAATTTAAACCTTTTCGAGAAAAGGTCTGAATAAACACGTTTTGTACCCAACATATTGTTATTTCTCAAAATTGAGGAGATAATAACAACAGTGATTAACATATAACAAATTCATCATCATTTATTAGAACAGTGCAGATGATAACATGTTTTTTACATAATATATTTTAGTTTGCTTATAATTCTTTAGACAATTATTTTAGTTGTAATAATTTTGAATTAATACACGAGACAAGATGTAAAGTTCACGATTAAATAGATCTAGACAGATTTAGACAAAGTGCTGAGGATCTAATTTTTTAATTAAAATGAGAAACTGTTTAACAAAATGTATTGAAATAATTAATAACTTCTAGATTCATTTGTATTCTCAAATTGTATCACATCTAGTATATTATTTATTTATTTTTTATTTTACCTTGTTTTTTAGAAACGCGCGATTAAACCTGACTAGGTGACATTCGTTAGCTACCGTGAATTCATTAGCGATTTATTTTTAATTTTCTTCAAGAATGTAAAAAATAAAAAATAGTTAATTGACTCACCCTAAATATAATAACTGTGCTTACTTCAAATCACAGTTAAATTTTACATTTTTAGAAAACAAGTACTTTTTTATTTTGATCTCACGTGGACTAATTGTTTAGCATTGGACGGCTGATCCGTAACTAGAACTCAATGTTTTATGTTAGAATTCATAAAGTCTGCCACAGAGATAAGAGTGAGAAAGGCAGAGACAGAATGACCTTGATTTACAGATAACATTTTAAAAGCCATTACATAGAAGGAAAACGTTTACAAAACTGCTTTACTAAGGAATAGTATTATGGTCTTCCTTTTGTTATGTTTATACATGAACAATAAACAATAAACAATATAGTAATAAATAATATTGCAATAGCGCTGCAATCTACAACCTAAGGTCATTGACTGATTTTAATAATATTTTGTTTGTTGGTATATTTTGGCCATAGCTCAAAAACTTTTTTATAATTCAAATTTGTGGAGAAAAAAACAAAAAAACAATTACAAAATGATTACAAAAATTCCGCTATAGTATATTTAAAATAATATGTCTAAAATTGTTTAACTTCTGACATCAGGTAGATCAAGTCGTTTTATAACTGAGTGTGGTTGAATGTTGGAAAATCGCCGTTGTGTGAAACGACACAATTAGAGTACTGAAGATGGAATGTCATTTACAGTATATCGAAATTAATATCAACTTTTAGACATTACATTTAGAGGATCAACTTTTATTACATTGTATGTTGAGGCTGGGTAAGTACCATAATGGCGTCCATATATTTTTTTAAATTTATGACATCGGGCACATCAAATCGTGTGTGGTTTAATGTTCGAAAACCGCTGTTGTGTGAAACATCTGGTTTTGTTTGTTCAATTATTGATGATTAATCATAATTCTAACCTTATTTACAAATTAAAATTAAGGTTCGTAAATGGGAGGAAATTTAGGTTTTGAAGTAAGAAAGTGGACTCTGAAGGAATGCTAGAAGTGTGCTAGAATTAACTCCTTTTGTGGAATAGATGTATCGATACCCAAATTAAAATAATTATGTTGATTAAATATTTATTCACAAACTTGAAGATTATGAATATTATTTATTGTCCTCCAATCCATAAAATTATTGTATTATGCTTTCGAATATATTCGTTTTGATTTGTTAGATAAAACATTTTCCATTACTAATTTTGTTTTATCGTTTACCGTCGGTGTTAATAGCATGTCATCATTAATAGAAGAACCCGTCATTTAAACTAATTTAAAAATCCTTTCTCTTTTACAGAAATGTGTACACAACATATACAAATTTATATACAAAAGTATTTCTATAGGTTAAGAAAAATAAGCAATGACAATTCAAAACTGCTGATGGAACTGCCTTAAAGTATAAACAATTGTTTAAAATATAACTCGTTACCTAAAGTAAAACCCGTTGCTTAAAATAAACATTGTTACTATTCTAATAGTAAAATTTATGTGAATACTTTTAAATATAGTCGTAGATAAAAATAATTAAACATTGTCATGAAAGTATGAAAAATTATTATTTATTTCAACTTACATAAAGATTATTCTAACGAGACAGTTTATGCGTCTTTCAATGAGTGGAGTCGGATCGGAACGTGTATTATCAGGACATCATGTATATGCGACCTTAATTACCTTAATTTTGTCCAATAGTCGTATTCACTCCTTCAAACAAACGTCATGGCTAATTGATATTACGTTTACATAGAGAACATTATACATGTAGGATGTCATTAGAAGTCAGGCTAGGCAAACTGTATAAATACTCTTTTTTATAGACTGTTGTATTTACTGTAGACATAAACAACACCCATATTTAAAGAAGGCACTTTACCGTACACTTTACCATGTTACCAAATGTACCTTTTTTATCAGGAAACAAAAATGTTACAAGTGCTTTGTTTGTTTTTTAACTTACCTAATAGGGTGAGTATGGTAATCGTAAACTAATAAATCTCTGTTTTTGCACTGATATGCGCGTTTCACGGTCTCAGGAAACTGAAGAGAGAGATCGTCGTCGTTATAGTTTGTACGTAAGCACGCGAGCTGTCACAGAAATTAAGGTACATAAAATTTGGCATACTACAGAGTTCTCATACAGAACTCTACGGAAATTCAGAAAAATCAAATTGAAATTGTGAAAGGGGTGGCCATTTTAAACAGTTCTTTGTTAATATCTCACTTGATATTCAAAATACAACACACTAAATTCGATAAAAATCTAAAGAATTCAATTCTGTAGTTAATGGTATCAACTCAAATCCTCTACGATGACACATAGCTAATTTATTGTCTGACCTCCCAAGAAAATGTGATTCAGTATTTGTATAGTTACGAGATCCGACAGGGTCAAGTCACAGATACGAACGTAGCGAGTGGAAAGCCCTTCATATATGCACATCTACTAGGTCCATTAGGGCCTAGTTGTCGTTATGAAAGTAGTGCTACACAAAATAACTAGGATCGGAAAACCTGTGTAACAACTGTTTTTAACCAACTTAATCTATTAGCTAAAACCTTTTGGTCTACTAATACAATTAATTAATATTTCCTAAAAAGACACAAGAAACTAAATTTGGATCTGCTTGTATTGCATTGTATGATGGAGCTGAGTAGGTATCATAATGGATCCATAAACTAGTTTTTTGAAAGTAAACTTCTTTACACATTGTAGAATGAATTTGTTTAATGCGACCCAAGTTGTAATGGAACGCTGCACCACAACTCCTCTGATAGTCGATGCGACTTGATTTCCACCACGTTTGTCTATAGATGCATTCCTTTCTATTAACTCTTTTTAATTAACTATTGAATAATATTGAAAATGGAACATGAAATTTAGACGTCCTTGACTAAGACATAAATTTATGTTCCTACCTTTTGGTGAATCCTGTGTCGGCAGAGCAGTTTTTCTGATACTTTCACGCGCTCACAGTTCAAATGTGATATATAAACAACTACACGATTTACTCTTAAGTCATAGATGTTTGTATATTTATACATAATAAACTGAACTGTTTTGTACTTCAATTGCTTTCAGTTAAAAAAAAAAAAAATTGAACACATAACACAGTTCGTAACATAACATAACATAGCGAAAAAATAAATATAGAGTCATCGATATTTCGTAATAATATAGATTAGCGGATAGTCAAAGATTATCTTTGATTAGCGTGATTTTCCTTCGTTGTTATACCTTGGACGCGTTGCGAATTGTTTGCGATTAGAGAGAATTAAGTCTGATACATAAGTTATTTGTTAATTTTAAGCGGGTTTTATAACCAATGAAAGGTTATTAAATGCTGTGACAACTTACTGTCGTAGAGAATGGCCGTGAGTACGACGTAGGTGCTTCCTCATTTGTTATCCTTCTGACACTGGATTGTTGTGTGAAGCGTGCATATCACAACTAAAGGTGGTGACTTAGTCATTGAAACATCGTCTTATATTTGTAATGCACAAATAATAATTTGTCAGACACATATTTGATTAAATATGTACAGTATATAAAGTACTTTAAAAAACGATAATTTCCTACTTTGGTTATCATAAAAGAATTGTTTCTTTTCTGCAATATGAATCTATGGAAATATTGTAATAGTTATATTAATATATTATATATAAACATTGAGAACTACCTCAAAACGTAATCTGTTTGCTACTGGGTGAGAATATAGATTTTCCATTCATATTTGTTATATTTATTTCTGTGTGATATGTTGTTTGTAGTATTTATCATACAGATAAGTTCTCACAGAAGTTTTGCTTCAATCATATTACCGTATCAACTACTTGCTAAGTATTGTTGTCGTATTTTATCTTTGGACGTGTAGGTGTCTAATGCTCTCTAATCTTCCGCTTTTGGTAGGATTTAGAACTGTAATCTTTTCTTCTGACCTCGATACTCTATCCTCTTACATTGCCTTTGGTGTGAAATAAGTTTATTTCTTATTAATCTTGAAATGAAACACGCCAGAAGTGTAAATTAAGATGTATTGATCAGGATAAATTTTACCAGATTCTTTGTTCAATGGAAATACTTGTAGTAAGTCAAATTAGACAGAAATAAGTTGATCTCATCATGGTATTTGCCCAGCCAATAATACAATGTAAAAGAACAGTTTCTATCAAATAATGCCCAAAAGTTGGTTTTTTAGCCTTGCTGAAAACGTTAAAATGTATTGGTAGATCAAGGATCGCTTGGCTTTTGTCAGTGCCTCGATTTTAGCGGACTCCGAAGCTATACATATGTGAAAAAGTCTCCACTCAATACGCTCGTGTTGATGATACGGCCTTCGTAACTATTCGAATATCATATTTTCTTAGATGGTTAGAGTTTGAAATAAAATTTTTAACAATAAATTTGCTGAATCTTAAATGGTGGGGTTGGTACCATTATATCTAGAATGTTTTCAGTCATAAAGAAACTAAACCAGTCTATCCGACTGAACTGATGAATTTAATTAAATTAACACGTGCATTGATTAGATACATTTATTTGACAGTGTAATTATTACATTAATAATCTGTAAATTTTATCTAATTTAGTATGATACAAGTTGAATAACACACGAGATATAAACAAGAAAACTATTTAAAATAGCAGCCATTTTTTACATTTTACATTTGATTTTGCTGAATTCCAATTTGATTCTACATGAGTATATTCATTTTTTTTGCCATTATCGCATTTTCGTACAGACGAAGACACGTTTAAAATCATTTTTTGGGTTTTCAGAATTCCTAAAACGCTTAGATCAGTTTAAAAAGATGTTAGAAATGTTTCAAGATACAAAACTTACCCAATATTTCGCTATGTGTAATTGTGTTGGTAATATTAATAATGTTAGCTTATCAGCTGGCTGAGTTGACTATATAAGTTCATGTCGAGACCTTATTTGTAATGATTGGTTCAGTGAAAGATCTAACCTCTGGGTGTTACATGTTGGTACAGTAGAACTAGCATGCTTCCAAATATAATTTAGCTTTTGATTAATTAACTAGTACTCCCCGACTTTATCAAAAACTTTGTTTTAGATGGTAACGTTCGGTTTGTTTTACATCACTACAGAGCCAAACCTCGTGGCCTATTAAATTCCTTTTTTTTTTTTGAATTTTGTTCTAAATTTTCGAAATTTTCTATCCTTTTTGGTGTATTTCATAATTAATTTTAAAATTTGCATTTGCGAAGTAATATATCTTGTCGAAAAAACTTTGTCAAAATTTAGTGAAACTGAATTGTCGCACACATTCAGCCAATAAAAAAATATTTTAGATTCAAAATTCGATGCTGTTGTAATATATTCCCCATCGTCACCTTTTTGCTTTTAACTTATAACCTCTAAACGTCTGTATCAACAGATACATTCCCTTTATTATTTTTGACACCCCTTTTTATTCCGATTCGTCATGGTTCTCATAACGTTCCATCTTTTTTTATTACTTTTTACATTTTTGTTTATAACATTACCGCCCCCACCTTGAGCATTTAATTTACCTTAAAGGTTTTTTTCTCTTCCTCTTAATACGCGATAATATTGAGTAAGAAACATACACTTTTGAATAGGATTAGGGTATTTTTCTGTGTCACCAATAAAAATACGCAAGTCAATCGATTTCCATTCATTATTTCATATTGCAACATAGGTTATTATTTTGTAACACATAATAGGTTAGACCTAGATTTCATAAACTATTTTTCTCCTTATTCTCTTCCTTTTCTCCATAAGCATATACCCCTCCACATCTAAGAAATGTTTTAACCATTGTCCATAATCTTTGTATTAAGAACTAGTATCTAATCTCAATTATGCATAAAGCACATTGTTTATAGATTACTTATTAAGTAATAAATTATCTTTATTGTGTGAGATTAATTTTTACTACTAGTTTACTCTTAATACACTTGGCCGGTAGTTAACAATGCAAAAAGTTGAGATTTTTAAGTCTTAAGATAGCTCACAAACGCAAGTTTCAGAGTGTAGTAATCAGCAATTTTTCGGGAGAGGGCCCGGGAAAGTGCAGAAATTTGCCCACACTCTCCCGGCAGAGTGATTATCACTTAAAGTTTTCCTCCCAAATTTCTGGTATGTATTTGATGCCTTAAAAATTTAAATTTACAATTAGCCCTAGGCTATTAGACCCACATTAAATAATTTGTTTACAACTCTTATACTTCCTCAATAATATTAGCAAGCCATATTTACTAATATTATAATATTGTGTTCTAGTAATTTCATATAGGTAAAACATAATAATGTATTCTATCTTAATTTCATCACACAAAATAACTGAACAGTATTTATTTTTTTTAATTATTCAAACAGTGATTATATATTTTAAAAATTATTCCTACCAATAAATTTTCCTTTCCTTTAACGACATCAAACTATATGTTAAGTCATTTATTGGAAACAATTTTTTAACTAAATTAATGTTACCCCTTTTTTGATCAAACCATTGTCTTTAAAATAAACTAACAAGTAACATACAAAGGCTTTTTTTTTTTTTTTTTTTTTTTTTTTTTTTTTTTTTTTAAACCAAATTTATCACTCTTCATGTCGTATATTTTATGTTATAGGGACTGTGATCTATGTTAGATATTGTATGAAATTTGTGATATGTTGTATTTTACACGTTATATGATTTATATGTACTTATATGTATATCTGTGCCATCATTACGTTTTTCCTCGTGTATTCCACATAGATTCTATTCACGAGAATTTATTTAATGACCACCCATTTTCTTCCAAAAAATAACAAAACAAAAACTAAATTAGCTCAATGTAATCATGTAATCTATATTTAATACTAATTGACCATAGCAGCTATAAACAAAATAAATAAAAATTTGTACTTAGTAGACACGTCACAATAATTTAACTAAATAAATCACCTTAAAACAATGTTCCAATTTTACTTCCGTAGGGTTCGGTCTACTAATAAATATTTCACAATTCTAATGATTTAATTGGGATTATAATCATTACTGTTATTGCTATTATGATCGTTAGTAGTTTAATAATTTTTAACTTGATTTTACATAATTTCGGTGATTAATGATAGATTGCCGAATTTATCCACTTAAAATTATTTTTATTACTAAATTACTTACGTCTTAGCAATCTTGTGTTTAGTATTTATTAATTAATATTTTGAGTGAACAGTTGACCACCACGTTAGAAAGATGTGGCTATATTATCTAAACTATCTAAACTTTATTTTATATTATTTTCGACTTGTACTGCAGTACCAAACATTTTATGTTTATTTATTTTTGTGAAATGTGTCTCAGTGTGTTGTGTAAACGTGTTGTTTCATCTGATGATGGTATATGTTATACCGAAACAGCTGTAATGAAATATTAATAAATAAATACTAAACACAAGATTGCTAAGACGTAAGTAATTTAGTAATAAACTTATTTTAAAGCATTCATAAGGCAATATGGAATTTATTAAAATTATTCTAGGTTAGAGTAAAATAATCTTAGTGACGAGCAACCACATTTCCCCGTCACGATGTAAGATAACGATTTTTCTAACAACGGACCTCCCCAATCAACTCCGTTATCCAAAATAGAAAATGGATTAACAAATTCACTGAAAACCAAAATCTTACTAATCAACTGGAACGTCACCCAAGACATGAATTTAACCTCGAGATTGGACACAATGGCCAACTTTCACCCACAAAATGTAAACCAAATCTTATCTCAATCTACTCAGACTTCAACAGTTCAACCTAATATTAACAACCTTCAGAGTGCAATTTTTGCATCCCCAGATCGCCGACCTAATACTAGTCATAATGAATGTTGATTATCAAACCGTACTACTATTAAGGATATTGTACCAACAAAACCACCCTATCTCGTTCAAACCATGAAATCAATAATACAGGTAACTACAGAACCAACTTTGGTCAAGTAATCAAAAATAACCAAGGCCGCAAAATTAAATCTCGGTTACGATAAATCTATTTTAATGGATATACAAACAGAATAATCATTACCTTTCCTGTATATGGTCGAGAAAGCCGTAGAGGCTAATTATATCCAGCAGTTTAAATCTGAGCTGATTAAAACGTTCTTTCAAAGCAAAATTTTACAAAGCCCTTTCACAATTTTTCTACAGACCCCAGAGGCGAGACGAAAACCTATAGGACTTTATAATCAATATACGAAATATGACACCCTTGTTCAAAATCAATACCAGCGAAATCGACCAATTACAAACTATTTTTACGCTATGTCCTCCGAAGCTGCTACATTATTAACAACTATTGCCTGAGTAACACACTTGCAGATATGTTGGCCTTGATATCGATCATCAACGAGGGTATTGAAGATAATAGAACGCATGTGACAGCTAATTTAAATTACCCAGTCAATCTATATATACCCTCCCAATCATTATTCACCCCAAATTGCAGTGGCCGCAATTACCATAGATCAAGTTAGCAAATCACACCTAACCTTATGCTCTCCTCCTGTAATTCCTGAGACTAATTACCATAACCCACAAACACTACAACACCAAAATACTCTCACTATAGATGCAATGTCCCTAGGCAATATTCATCACAAGACTGGTTCCGCAGCAGTAGATAAAAACAGCCGGATTTATACTATAACAATTTAAACACAAAACTCTTGAAGTCGACCGGCGTCTTTCCCTATACTAAAACTATCCAAATCTCAACGTCACATAAAACAAACTTTAAGCCACAATCAAAGAGGTTTCAGTAACAATTCCCACCGTAGTAACCCTGGATATTGAGGTTAGCTACTATGTGTTTAAATCAACCAAGTGTCCACGTACTCCATCTCACAGTAAATTCTCACTACCGTTACTCAAATACCTTATACAGTTAAATCAATTCAGGCTATTTTATTTGTTCGATCTAGTTTTTGTTTTAAGTACAGGCTATTTTGTGTAATTGTGTTGGGGAAATAATGATTGTTAGCCCGTCAGATAGCTGGCCGTTGTTGACCATTAGGTTTATGTCAAGACTTTAGCTGTGAGTAATCGGTTCGGTGAACGATATAATCTCTGGGTGTTACACAAACAGAAAACAGTCGAACTAGCATGGTCCAAGTATAATTTAGCTTTTAATTAATTTAGTATTGGAGTTCCCCTCTCCTGACCCCGCCAAATAATTTGTTTCAGATGGTATCATTCAATTTATTTTTGCCGAATCGGTTATTCTAGTTCTTTTTTCACAACAAAAACTGCCTACTTTCACCTCACTGATACGTTACTACAGAGGCAAAACCTGTAACCTACTAAATTCATTTCTTCTTCTTCTTTTTTAAAAATTTTGTACTACATTTTTGAGAGTTTTATTCCTTTTCATTGTATTTCCTAATTAATTTTCAAATTTTCATTTGAAAGTAATATATCATGGAAAAAAACTTGGTCGAACTCGCGAAATTAAATATCCTCCGACATAGAACCTATATTACATTATTTAACGTTCGATCCTGTTATAAGTAATTTACTCCCCATAATCACCCTTTTGTTTTTAAAACCTCTAAACGTTTATTTCGACAGATACAATCCCTCGTTCATTGATTTCACCTCATTAGTTTTTTAAATTCCCATTTAATTCAGAATCGTCAAAAAAATGTTATAACATTATCCTCCTCTCAGTTTAGACATTTTGATATTAATGACCCAAATCCATGTGGGAACTCCAAGTAAAGAAATATTAAGATTTAGGAATAAAGTTATTAAAGAAAAAGTAAGAAAAAAAACTTGATTAAAGCTTAATTTTAATGAAATATGATTTTAGCTAAGAACTCCTTTTAGTCAAAAGCAAATCAACTTTAAGCCCTTAATTAAATATATAAATATTTTCCAAAGATGGCTTCCAACATTCAATTTCACATTTTGTTTAACATTTAACAAACTGACAATTTTAATGATAATTACTTATGGTTCAATTTTATTTATTTATTTTTATTTTTTATGGGTAAGTGAGAAAATTTATGCATTGTTTGTTCACAGTTATGAAAACCTCTATAATTTAATATAATGGATTCTGTATAACTCAATAACCTCTCTAATATGATAGCTCGTAAACAAGTTAATTAGATTCTACTGTTTAACTAATTGTGTTACCTCTGGTTTAAAACAGAGAGAATAATTGAAAATGATATATTGAATCTGTCACATATTCAATTCTGGTTTAAAGTTATTTAATAATGATGAATTGTTTGAAATATTATTACGATTTAATCGAAACATTTGCCATCGTAGTGTTTAAAACTAATACACGAAATTTCGGGAGTATAAATCATCCCCCCTTATCATGTGATAAACCTAGAGCATAAAAGTTAACTACACGAACATAGCAACTATATATATATATATATATATATATATGCAAAATATCCAAACAATAACAATCATTATATTTTTCTATATTACATAATAAATAATAAAATAAGACAGAACGATAAACAGAATGGTAGGTTAACTAATCATACCAATATTCACGCAGGAATTTTTAATATTCTACAATTATGAAGTTATTCTTTACAATGCAAATATAACTAAATGACAACTGGATTGCTTGTAACAGAAAAGAATTCAGAAAGAATTTATTTCTGATTAATCATATTTATTTTCCCGCGTTGTTTTCCATCTTTTGAATAAAATGCTTTTATTGTACAGGTCAATGTTCTTATACCGGGTGTCCTATAAAGAGGTCACTATTTTTTAATTAATCTCCCGGACATATGCAACACTCTACAAACTTGACACTTTACGGTTATACATGTAAAAGAGGTACATATCAATGAAACAATTTGTGAACGCACAACAATGAAACAATTTGGTAGTTGTGTTAAATAATTTTATGTGTGATATCTAACCTCGAATAATGAATTTTCCAATCGAACAAAATATTATACGTTGTTCTTCGGCTATAACTTTTGAAAATGAATATGAAGCGATGAGGTGTTTTCAAATAACCTCCATCAATAATATCACCAGTTGATGAAACTATGGCACTAGAAACTGGATGAGTTTCAAATAAATACCATAGATTTTCTAACATGGAAATTGAAGAGCTTGGATGTGAAATCTCAAAACAGGTTTAATTTACGTAGAAAAGTTCACTCCACTACTGTCGTCAGTTCAAAGGAACGAAATGAAATATTAAATATCATAAAATACATTAAGTTCACATACTGCTGGAAGATGACTCAGACAAACGAGTGGAATTTTGTTCAAAGATAATTGAAAAGCTTGACAAAGATGTCGAGTGGTATGAAGGAATTGTATTCTCAGATGAAGCTACATTTTACCGAACAGGATATGTGAACAAACATAATTGTAATTATTATGACACACAAAATCCATATTTCTTAAATAAGAGAGCTTGAAATCAAAAGGTATAACTGTTTGGGCTGCCGTCAACAAGGATGGTGGTTTATCGTATGGCATATCCCACCAGACAATGACTAGAGACAGATACACATCAATATTAACTGATCACGTAGTTCCTCATCTTACTCAGCCGGAAATAAGGAACTTTTTTCCAACAGAATGGAGCTTCTCCTCATTACGCTAGTGCGGTATAACCAGTTTTATATCGAGATCTTCCCTACCGTTGGATAGGTCATGCATCAACTTAGTGACCGGTCACCAAGATCCCCAGACTTCACTGATTGAGATTTTTTCCTGTGGAGCTTTTTGAAAGAATATTTTATTATCACCCTATAGCGAAAGATGATGAATTAATGAGGATGATTGAGGAGGATAATAACTCCGCAATTTTTCAAAAGTGCTTATGACTTTTTTTTTGTTTCATTGCTATTAGTGCATTTGGTGCAACACCTTTTTTAATTCCGTCAACGTGATTTAATTTTTATGTCTCTATGACGCGTTTCAAAGTATATGCTTCATCATCAGATTTTTCATTATTCCCTTTTGATTCATCGGAGGACGTCAACACATTAATACAACGACACAGATAACGAACACAAAAACACTAAACAACTGAAGTTGGTGATTCAATATTGGATGTTGATCGATTTTATATTCCTCAACAGCATTCATATATCTTATTTTTTCAATTAAATTTTCCTTGAAATAATTTACAAACAAAAGGAACCTTGGATGCAACTTTATTTTCAGCCACCCTTTATAACTACAAATTATTGCGTCCTTATGAAACACTCTGTAGAAAATATTATACGGTAGAGCAGTATATCAATTTATCGTATAACTTTACGTACGTAGAGTCCATTCACCCTAACTATACTTTATGTTGCGATAACCTCTCCACAGTTTTGAATATTTAATGAAGTCACGGAGAGCAGCGCCCCTAGAGGGTCCAATCCATACTATCTAGGCGAGGTTATATCCGAGAAAATTGACTGTAAAGTAATCAAAGATCGTTACCATACAATGTTAATGACATTTTATTTTCTGTTTAATTTTAAAATGTTAGTTTTTATTTGTTCACATTTTATAGTATTAGAAGAAGTTATGTGATGGGTAAAACAATCGATGTGTTTTGCAGATATAATGTTTTGAGGTTTTGTGATTCAATAAAAAAGGATTTTGAAATGTCTGTCTGTTGTCTGTTATCTTAAGTCTCGTTTCGACCGATTCAAAATCAAATTTGATACGTGGGCGTATTTTGGCTTTATATAGAGAGTGTCCCATAAGTGAGCTGCCAACCTTTAGGAAATGATCTTTGGGTTAGGAGAGAAAAAATTAAGAACAAAATATTTCCGAAAACGTTTACTTTTATTCATATATCCGCCATTTTGTTTTTTTACAAAAAAAAACATTATAACTTTGGAAATAGAAAATATATTGAGAAGAAATTTGGTATATGCTATGTTTATGGTACTTTTTATAAGTGTACCAAAAAAGACTTTATTTTGTAAATTTTTAAAATGGAGTTCATTTAAAATATTTAATATTTAATATCGCGAAAAACACTAACTTTACGAGAAATTCACTAGAGACAAAAAGGTCGTTTTTAATGAGAAACAAAAGCGTTTTTGTATTTTTTCTGTAGGTCAAAGGATAACCAAATTATTAACAAAAAACTTGAAACATATTCTTGGTAGTCGTTAACAACACCAAAAATGGACTTTCAACCAAAATTTGAAAATTTTTAATACTTTTAATAAAATCCATCAATCTGAATTGTATAAAAAAAATTAATGCGATCCATAACTATTTCAAAATGGCGTCTATTGAATTTTTTCGTGCTGAATATATCGAAACATGTACAGAAATAAAACAAAAGTAAATTGTTGCAAATTAATGGGACTTCCAATGTTATTGTATATTTGCAATAAGTAATGAAATCATAAACGAAAAGCTATGAAAGATAAAACAATATTTTACAATACCTACAAAACCCCCAATTTAGTAGGGGGCCTAAATAATCGTTAAGAGCAAATCATTAAAAAAAAAAAAATTATAACAGTACTATAAGTGTAAAATAATTATCAAATTATGAACAAGAAGTAAAATGCTCAATGCAAGGTTTACGTCTATGCATCGTTGAAACTGATTTCTCATTAACCCCCCCCCCCCATTCGTTCAAATATTCCAGGCTTCTGTCTAATTCTCTCACAACCTTCAATAATTCGTTTTCTGAGAACCTTAATATTTTTTACAGGAGTGTGGTTTACTAATGTCTTATATATCCCCACACGATGAAGTCTAGGGGGTTTAGATCTGTGGACCCGGCAGGCCACTCTACATACACGGGCAATCCATTTCCTTTGAAATATGCGAATCAAATATTGTCTAACATTTAAACTAAAATGTGCTGGTGCACCGTCTTGTATAAACCACTTAACACTTCTTAGATCAGAGAATTTTCAAGCAGTTCATATAGTCCGTTTGCTAAAAAAATTAGATAACGTCAGTCTATTTGGTAAAATATTGGGCATAACAGATAGTAATCCTAGCCATACATTAAGCGAAAAAACCAAAAGCCACTTGATGTTTCCTTTGAGATAACATATGAGGGTTCTCATTAGCCAAATTGAGATTGTTATAGTGAATTACATATACCAACTTTTGAAAACCCTCATTCATCATTAATTAATATGTGCTAGAAACAGTGGCAGTAAGCCATTATATTTGCCTAAAAAAACCACTGACATATAATTCGAGCCAGGAAGTCTCATTCGGAAAGACTTTGAACTCTTTAGATATGATAGGTATACATCTGATGATAATGTAGTATACGCCATATCGAACTTTTTGAAATACCTTCTGCAAGTAATAATATTCTAATACTGATACTAGGGTCTTCTTCAACTAATCTTAAAATTCTTTCTTGTGGATCTAATAATGGTGTTATTGAAACAGAACGTCCAGTCTTTTCAGTGCGTTTTAAAGTTCCACTTTCCTTCAGGTTCTTGTTAACATGCATAGACGCATTCTGCTTGGTGTGCGTCGGTTAAAGAACCTTTCTGCATAAAGTCGCACCGCCTTCAGTGAGGTTCTATTAGCTAAGCCATAAATAAAATGAATTTCTGTAAGGTCTTCGTTTGAATAACTGTAAGGTGGCATTGTAAATAAATTTGTATCACACTTAATGACAAAACACAGTGCTGTGTAATGAGGTAAACAAAACATTGTAATAACAAATTCACAACAACAACAGAAACAGTAAACACATGTTTTCCAACAATGTATTCAAATTAATATTAATCGTCTGGATACCAACATACTGTTTTTAAATAATAAACATTCAAAAGTGCATTGAGTAAAACAATTACATGAACTATTGAGTTTGTATTCCATTGACAATATTATAAATTTGTATATTAATGTTTAAATGTGAAAAAATTTGTTCCGGTGTAAATAGTCTACTTATTGCGCAACAAGAAAATAACTGTTTTCGAGATATTTAGCACGAAAAAATTAAATAGGAGCCATTTTGAAATAGTTAAGGGTCACACTATTTTTTTTAAACGTATTAGAATTTTAAAATATTTTGGTTCTAGGTCAATCTTGGATGTTGTAGACAACTATCGAGAAATAAATGTTTCCTGTTTCTTTGTCAATAACTAGGTTACCTTTGACCTACAAAAAACTGATTTGTTCGTCATTAAAAAAATTAGTTGTTTAGTTTCTTGTGAATATTTTGTAAAGTTAATGGTTTCGTCGTATCCAATATTAAATATTTTAAACGGACGTCATTTCGAAAATATAAAAAATAGAGTTTTTATTTTCTGTACACCTATAAAACGTAACATGCGAATTGAGTATACCAAATTTGTGATGAATATCTTTTATATTTCTAAAGCTATAATTTTTATTTTGAAAAAAAAAAAAAAAAAAAAAAAAAAATCGGATATCTGGATAACTAAGCGATTTCTGAAAAAAAGAAGAAAAAATTAACATTTTTTAAATTTTTTTTATCCTGACTCACAGAATCATTCCTAAGGTTTGGCAGCTTACTTATGGGACAACCTGTATAGTCTCCCCATTTTTTTGATAACAGAATTTCGGGAAAAAATACAAAATCAATTTTTTTAAAATCAGTTTTAACGGTTTTAATCTCATCTACATATTTTTAATCTTTGAGGACATTTAGGGCAGTATCCCTTTCGAGAAACTAACATTACTGGATAAAACTCCTTGATCTACCAATACAATTTAACATTTCTTACATAGCCCAAGAAAATAATTTTTGAGCATTATATTAGAGGATCTACTTGTATTACTTTGTATGATGAGCTGAATAGGCACTATGATGGAGTCTACCAATTTGTTATGAATACTGGTAAAAGGTCACATAAAGTATGCATGTATCAAATCTGGATACAATATTTCATTTTAACGGGCTTCGTAGGTGTGTGTACACACAAAAGTTTCCACTCATTTTGCTCGTGTCAGTCTCTCTGCCCTTGCTGACCTAGAAGCTGTACGTATATGAAGGAGTCTCCACTCCCTACGCTGTATCTAATTTAGTGTGTTATAAGTTTAATATTCCTTGTAGATGTGACTATATTAAAAAGTTTCCTCTTACTTCGCTCGTGTCACTGTTTCGGTCTTGTCCGGCCTCGAAGCTGTACATATGTGAAGAAGCCTCCACTTACTTTGTTCGTATTGGTGGCTCGGCTCCTCCGGATCTCTTAACTATACTAATATCACTTTTTTTTGAGAGATCACGGTTTAATTACATTTTTGACATCACTTTGTTATTTCTCATTGTAGAAATGTAGGTTGTTACGCTACTATTACTTGCAGAATTGAAATTTGCAAATTATGATCTAATTTAATGTGTTATAAATTGAATAACACGAGATTTTCAATAAAAACTGGTTAGATAGAATGAAACTCGAACACAAGATCTTACAAAAATTACGTTTATTTAATCAAACTCGTTTCAACGACAAATTCGCCATTCGCACCAGTTATAGTTTAGTTATTGTAGCTCATATACCACTGAGGATGGCGACTTTGTCGTTTAAACGAGTTTAATTAAGTAATCGTAATTTTTGTGAGATCTTGTGTTCGAGTTTTATTTTATCTAATATTATCTCACAAGTCAAGCTCAATATTTATTTTAAAACTTTTTAAAATGGCTGGCATTTTGGCATTTTCAATTCTATTTTATTGAATTTCGTTAGGGTTCTATAGGAATACACTCTAGTTCCATATACCAAATTTAATGTTGATATCTTATTTTTTGTAGCCACTATTCGGCTTTCGTACAGACGACAACAACGAAAACGTCGGACAGACGGGATGTCGAAAATCACTTTTTCCGTTTCCATAAATCATGAAACGGATCAGTAAAAAAAAAAAAAAAAAAAAAAAAAAAACAGTGGTATATTTATTGAAGATTATTAAACTTACCTTATATTTCGTAATATTGATTAAGTAAAAATACCTGTGATTGTTCATTTTACGTGATGGCATAAATATATACATTTTCTGATTCTATTGTGTCACACAACGGTCCCCAGGGTGCACAGGCGACCATTATCTAAATTTAATGTTAAGCCCTCAATCAAAGCAAATGTTAAACAGTAGACGATTAAAAGCATCTCTCTGGGTTTGCTGTTTCATTTAGAACGTTTTTGTTTATAATGTTTCGATGTTTTATGTATCCAGAGAGAACAGGCACGTACAATTTATCGCAGATTAGAAAAACAATATGTGAACATTCCATACAACTTAATTTCACTTTTATAACCCAATTAATGAATACAATTTGGTAGTTAGATACTGTTAGGAATCAAGGTATTTCAGTTGTCGGGTACAATAAAAAAAAAAATTAATGAGCTAAGCTAACAATGGTTCAGTGCTAAAAGTGTAATTTCGACCTACCTCTGTGTTTGACTGATTTTCAAGTTTCATGGCTCCATGCAACTAAAAAAGGGAACCTCAAATTTGGTATATTTTGAAAATCAGAAGAAAAATTTAAAATGTTAAAATGGCGGCCATTACAAACGTTTATATATAGTAGTTTATTCAACTTATAAACATACTAAATTAGATAAAAATGTTCACATTTCAATTCTGCATGTAACGGTAAAATTCCATGTCACTATAGGAACACTATAGTGTACTCATATAAAACCTTATTGAAAATCATACAATAGAGTTAAAAATGTCAAACTGGCGGCTATTAATATATTTTTATATGTCGTAAGTTATTTAACTTATAAACACACTAAATTAGACAATATGTTCAGATTTCAAGTCTGCATGTAATAGTATCAATTCTACATCGCTACGATGTAAATAGTAAAGTTGTTATCAAAAGTTTAGTTTTGAAACCTGATATCTCAAGAAGATATGATATTCGTATAGTTACGAGATCAGGCAAGGTCGCGTCACCGATGCAAGCGTATAGAGTGGGTGCTTCTACACATATGTGCAGCTTTGTGGCCAGCTATGAGACTTTTTAATATATAGGCTAACCATCTAGTACCTTGTCGATTTCAAGAGAGTAGCGATAGGCTTTACACAATTAAGAGGTCCAGAAAACCTGTTTATCAATTGTTTTAACAAAGTTGCACTGATGGACAAGACACCTTGATCCAAAAATATAATTAAACTTTTCTTACAAGGCCCAGAAACCAACTTTTAGAGCATTACATTAAAAATATATGCTTGTGTTACATTGTATGATGGAACTGGGTAAACATAATAATGCCTCCAATCAACTTGTAATTAAAGCCACGATGGCCGAGGTACCTATTCACTATTAATTTTTAAAAACAATTAAAGTGCATTCAATTGTGAAGATCGTTCTTATGAAATTTACCGACACATTTTTTTTTAACCAAAATAATACATTAGACTTCTAGATCATTTAATAATACATATATTCAGATGAGTAGGATCAGTTTACATTTCATAATATCATAAGGGACATCGTTACATTATTATTTATACACGTTGCAGTATAACATGGATATTTCCCCCGTGTAAGTGTGAAGGGGTAAAACGCAGTTACTTTGTTGAATAAATAATACACCCTCCTACCTCTCTATGACATGCACAATATACCTGTACATGTATTGTAGAATTACAACTTCAACTTGTATATTCTAACGTTAATTCTGTACCATAGTAATAACAAAGCTCTATTATAACTTTTAAAAACATAGAAACACAAATAACAGTTGAAAAAACATCGAATAAAATATATTACACCAACATGTACAAAACCAACAAGTTGATGGTCGTCATCATGGTACTTAGCCAGCCCCATCATACTAGCAGTATCTCAAAATGTAACGCCCAATAGTTGATATTTTGAACCTGGTAGGAATGTTAAAATGTATTAGTAGATTCAGAGGTCTTATCCAGTAGGTTAAATTTGTTTTAAACAATTGTTACACAGGTTTGTCTGAACCTCGCAATTGTGTATATTACTTACTTGACGCTACAAAATATGAACAAAAACTGTTTCAAATAGCAATTTGAAATTGATTTTTCCTAATATCTGTCGTTGTTGTAGTCTCTAAGTAAGCACGATAACAGCGACAGATAGAGATAGAAATATGAAATTTTGTACAGGAGACATACATAACTAATAATATATTAGAGTTATGTATAGCCATACATAACTCTAATAAAATTCATAAAATTTGACTTTTAAATCATATTTTGTCCATATCTCGTGTTATTAAACTTTTAACACGGCTAATTGGATACAAATTTGCAGATTGAAATTATAAATGTACCATCCCCATAATTATAAATAATGAAAGTTATTGACAAAAATATAATGTTCAACCATTCTCTTAAAAAATGTCATATTAGTTTAGTTTCAAAATCTGGCAGGAATCATCGACATGAGCGTGTTGGTACGTCACATACTTTGAGACCCTCAAGGGCAGAGACACTGACACGACTTAGCGAGTAGAGGCTATTTAATACATACACTTCTATGAGGTCCGTTTGGGCCTGCGAAGTCAAGAAACTAGCAACATACACAATTACGAGGTTCATAAAATCTGTGTAACAAACGTACATTACTGGATAAGACCTCTACCAATACAGTTTAACATTTCCTGCAATGCCCAAGAAACCAACTTTTTGTATTACAATTATAGGATCTGGTTGTATTATGTTGTACAACGGGACTGGGTAAGTACCATGATGGCGTAAATTAACTTGTTTATTAATACTTTAGAAACTAAAACGTCAATATCCATTACAAACTCCTTATTGAAGTTTTAGGACCACCACAAAATCCTTTCCTTACGTAGTAAAAGGAAAGTAAAAGCACAATAAATTCTTCTTTCTTATATTGAAACAAATTTGGCCTAAAACTACTTTTTAATATACGTTATTGTTTTTTCCAACTGTGGCTAGCCGTCTAAAAAGAAAGTCTTTTAGAGCATTAATTGGAGCTTTATTACACCTAATAATGCTAATTTTAATGTATGAACTATGGTACCTGGGGATGATAGGAGCAGGAAGGTAGAGGAAGTTTCTGTCGAGTTGACCGTCTACGCGACAAAATTTTAATACAGTATTGTTAACAAGTTGTGGTGAAAGTTGAGGCTGCCTCTACTCGACTTCCCACCGCTACATATTCCACACTTAACATTATACTGTTTTACAGTGATTTTTTAAAAATCCTTCCCGATGATGAATATATAATCATACTGTGTAAATAGACTGAAGTGGATTCATCCAATAATAAATACCCGTAGAATTAACAGTATTATTTATTTCTACAAAGATGTCTGAAACCCTCTTCTACTGATTACTTAATACAATTGGAGGTCAAATAGTTTAAAAAAAAAAAATACGTCGATAAATTTTTAATGCATTATTATATTATATTGAAACGAAATGGTACTGTTAGGATTTATAATTTAAGATTAAGTTAGATTCAAACTAGGCAGTAGATAATATTCCCTCCTGTAGACAATAGAACATAAACGATCATTACAATAAAGAATAAAACGTTAAGCAATTGCTTGTCTTGTAACCTTCAAATGGGTCACAAATCGCTAATGAGTATATAAACTCATGATGGCTTGAAGACGAAGTCAATGGATTGGACCGAGGTAGAGGCTTCGTTGGACGGGAAAACGTTACCAGGGTGCTGTGGCGAACCAAGCTGATTAGTAAAGAGGAGCTATTACAAATGATGACGCCGTAAGATCACGATAGTTCTAATAATAGAAGGTGAGCTAGCCAAAGAAAGAACAATATTAAGATGTAAACTAAGTAGATAGTAATAAACTGGCCATGTCCTGAGAATGAAAACAGAAGACCACCAAAAAATCCTAATGGGAAATATAAAAAGTAAAAGATCAAAATGCCGTCCAAGAAAGGGATTGTTGATGCTTATCAAATTCTTACAAATTTTGTAATTATTTTTAACTAACAAAAGTATCATTTTATGTAACCATAAAGTGGATCGAAATTGAATTTCGTGGTTTTATCCAAATTGGAGTTGACAATACAGTTTATCAGAGACATTCCACCTTAACTTAATTCATTATGATGTGACAAAGTTCCAAAGCGTATTTATTGTCCTTCGTAAACACGGCTGAAATGTAAAACAAATAAGCGCGCTACGGAGAAAACATTCTTTCACAATTTGCAATAAATTTCCTGGTAAATCAAATCTTTATGAGAGTTGTATTGTTTGTAGGAATGTGTTTAAACTTCAATGAAATGAAAATTACAATGAGAAAGTTTTTCGTCCAATGATTCCCTTACACGGTGAGCGTCAAGCTTTAATTGACCCGTACAAACAGGCAGTGAAAAGAGGAGGAGGAGTTGGGGATTAAATTTCATATCGTGGTCATATTAATCATAGCATACTCAAAACCAAATAATTTACTCGCTGTACGCTATGTAGTTTAAGTTCAATTTAATAAAAGCTTGGAGTTTCATAACTTCTACATCAATGACTGTAAAGAAACGTAATTGCAAAAGTTCAACAATTAAATAGTCATCTTCAGTTTAAAAAAGTTTATTGTTGTTGAATAAAATTATCTATCATTGCCTGTTCAGGCTACGTGATGAACATCCTAATCGATGCCATTTCCAATAAGCGTTCTTATTTCATAGTTGTTCTACTAGTGGAACAGACACACTACGCAGATACTTAGGTTCGATCCCAGTTGACGCGTTGCATTTTTCCATGTGTTACTTAATCACTCTTTTTTATTACTTTACTGCATTGTTTGTCGGGAATTAAAAATCATTAAACCTTCAGTGATTCACTTTAGCGAGTCCGGGCTTGGTAATCCAAAAGGACCCTAGTTGGTTCTATGCCTTCTATTATGTAATTTAGGTTAGATTCCTCTCTTTCGTCTTTCCTATGAGGTTTATCTACACTAACTATTGTTCTCTTCCGACCCTGACGCTATTATTTTAGAGTATTCGAGGGCTAGGGATCTTCATTTAATGTTCTCTTCTTCCTTTTTTATACGGCAATGTTGATCGAGGGGGTTTACCCTTTAAAAACCAGGAATAAAATCATTTTTTTAAATACACAAAAACATTATTTATATTTTGTCCATTTCAGAAGTAATACCACACCTAATTAAAGAAAACACTATAATTTTAAGATATCAAATAGGATTTAAGGTTTAATAAATTTATATCAGTTTCATGATTTTGGGATTCTAAATGATTGCACAAAATACGTCATCAACGCAGTTTGACAGTGTGAAACAACGTCCTATTTTTACAGCACTATTTTGGCATTCCTTCTGTACAGGTGATATTTGTTTTCCAGGCACTGCTAAATTGATCTACAGGGTTATTAAAAAAATATGTTAACCTTTAATTGGATAAATTTTTATTATCTAAATTCTAAAAAACACTTTAAAAATAAGGTGAATTGTATAACAACTGTTTTTATTTTATCTGTGGTATTGTTGTTTGTTAACATCAGGTAAAGTGAAACACTATTGGCGACTAAACGGGTACTCGATTTAATTTATTAGAAAGGAGTTTCATTGCAAGATGGATGGAAGTTTTAAAATAGTCAACTTTAAGTTAGGGCGTGTTTTGAAGAACGTTTCAACATTCCTTCCCCAAGTCAACTGACTATTTATCGTATATCAGATGATTAACAACTGTATCAGGAATATTGGGTGAAAGTGAAAATCTAGGTGTGAACTTAACATTGTCGTTGTTCAGGAGGCCAGAGCTCTAGTATGTTACTAGAATTTCCCAACCAACAATTTTGGAAGGATTTAGGAATGAAATCTCCTTACCGGATACAAAACATTCAAGTTTTGTTTGAGTGAGATCAAATTTAACGTCTTCGGACTTCGGAAATTTTATGCTAGTGGGCATGCCAACTACCCAATTGTATGATTTGGAAACAGAAAACTCCATGTGTAATCCGTGAGCCTGAAAAAGAATATCCAAAAGTTATTGTGTGGTGTGAAGTATTGCAAGTCTTGTAATTGGTCCTTTCTTCTTTGATCGAGATACTGTGTCATATGCAGATTACTTAAACATATTTAATGAGTATTCTTTGGACAAAAACTCCGTTTATGATACGTTTCTCTGACTATTTTCAACTTGACGGATCATCAGTATGCACTTTGCACGCATTGTTAGAACTGCCCTTAACCAAGCTTTCCATCGGCGGTGTGTAGGTAGGTCCGGACCTGGCCTGCCCGTTCACCATACTTTCCGGATGTGCGGTATGCTCAAAGAACGTGTGATAGAGTGGCCCAGTAAGAAATATAGAGGATCTACGCCGGCGGTTTTCTGCTGTAGTCCAAACGATTCCTCTTGAGATATGTTTGCGAGGACTTACAACAGGATATTACCGTTTCCTAAAATGTGTCGATGTACGAGGAAACAGAATAGAAATGTAAATCCATTATTATATCATATGTTATGTTGTAAAAGTATTTTTAAAGCTTGTTTTGTTATGATTGAAATAATAAAAATATTTCCCATTAAAGTGATAACATCTTTTTGAATAACTCTGTTATTTATAAATAAGATTCTTTGCAAGTAGACAAACGACAGAAAGAAAACACTCTCCTGGATTCAGGACATCTTCAGACGTAAACCAACATAAAACATTCCTTACACTCAATGACAGCAACAAGTGGAATGAAATTAAATTGCAGGGTTTTATCCAAATTGGAGTTGACAATGTAATTTGTCAGAGCCATTCCACCTTAACAAATCCCATGGTGATGTGAAAAAGTGCCCAAAGCGTATTGTCCTTTGTAAACACGGCTGAAATGTAATATAAATAAATGCTATACAAACAAATTGTACGAACTTTCTTTCAAAATCACAATTTACAGTAAATTTCCTAGTAAATCAGAATATGCCACGAAACATTGTTATTTATAAATTATAATAAATTTTTTAAAGCTGAGAGGTTCATTTGAATGAATTTTGTATTTAAAAAATGAAAATGTTTCCTTTTTAGACTAATATTTAGACTAAAATAAGTGTTTTAGACAACCGTCAAGAAATAATTTTTGTTTATAATTCGGGAATCCTTAGACCTAAAGAGGGGGGGGGGGAGGAGATAAACACTCTTTCGTTTGTCTTTAAAAGAGAAAAATATTGTGTCTCTTGCAAACTTAGTGTACAGTAATTTTGTTCTAATGTTGTTAAATTGTCGCCATTTCGAAAATACACAAAATAGAATCGTTGTTTTGGGTAAGTCTGTAAAAGTAACATAAACAGATGCGTGTAACAAATCTAAACACAATAAGTTATCTCTTTCCTTATTTCCAAATTTTTAATGTTTTACGGTAAAGAAATAAAATGGCGAATAGACGGAAAACTAAGTATCGGGCTTATGTTTATACGAACATTTTTCTTTATTTTTACCTATAGAATACGTCTGTTCTCTGTGTTTTCGTGAATCATTCTGTATAAATAACACTTGTTTTCTTTCAATTTAAATAATTTATCTCCTGCCTCAAGGGACTCAAATACCGTTATGTATTGAGTTAAGTTTCCTGTGATAACGGTACAATTCGTATATTACATTATTTCTTGAGTAGGGTTTTAATATAAACATTCTAGCTACAAGTGATTTTGTTAACAGTAATTTTAGTTTTACTAAGTTTAACAGGAAATGTTAAAATGTATTGGTAGGTCAAGGGGTAACACTAAATTTGTGGTAACCAGCATGTTAAGTTTGTTTATAACAGTTTTGTTACATAGGTTTTCTGAACCTCGAATGTGTATATCACTACGATATCGACGTTGACTTAGGTACAAGCGGACCTCGTATATGTTTATATATTAAATAGTAATCCACTCGCTTCGCTCCTGCCAGTGCCTTGTCCTTAATGAGATTTGAAGTTGTATATGTCATAGAGGGTACACTTGTATCGGCGACTTGGCCCCGCCTGATACGTAACTATACAAATATCACGTTTTGTTAAATTCAGATTTGGAAATTACATTTTCGACAATAATTTTGCTATTTATCATCGTAGAAAAATCAGGTAGGTATTATTAAATTCTACAAATTTGTATTTAATTTAGTGTTATGAAAGTTGATGAAGAAAATACTGTTTAAAAAAACAGCTATTCTGACATTTTCAATTTGAATTTTCAGAATTTTAATCGGGTTCTATAAGAGGATATTATAATACTCTAAACCAAATTTCAGGTTACTATCATGGCAACTATTATGCTTACGTACGAACGGTAACGACGGACGTTTTATGTCAAACATAACTTTTTGGTTTCCTAAAGCCATGAAACGTGAAGATCAATTAAAAAACGAAGTTAGTAATTTTGTTACTATTAACACACTTACACTACACTTCGTTTATAGTTCTTGGAAACTCAATAATGACTCCTGTCTAGTGAGTGTTGTAACACACTACAATATTCATAGTCCAAGAAGCAATAATAAACAGCTACTGTACGCTTAATTAAACTAAATTCCTTATGCGTGCTCAAGCACTGTGGTTGTGATTTAGTATGCATTGGAGTTACAGTTGTAGTAAAAATATTATAATATATACAAACTGTCTAGGAAATGTTTTGCCAAACTTCGTTAGGGAATCTAAAAAAAAAACAACAACAAATTTTATATAAACATAAACGCTTCCTAATCTGTCTGTCTGTCATTGTGTATTTTTCAATTATAAGCTATAACTCCAGGAAGAATAAAGATATGAGTATATACATTTGTAGAACACTCTCTACTGTAAATTTATTGATTTTATAAAATCTATAATTTTTCACTTAACGGTTTTAAAATGGCTGCCTTTAAAATTGTTTTGTCTTTTAGTAACTTAACTTTACAAAGTTTTATTTTTTAACTTTTAAGTTAAAAATTGTAAAAAAGGACATACTAATTGTGTAAAACATTTTTAATTATTTACACAGCTGTTATAAATATTTAAACAAAACAACAATAAAAAACGAATTTTGACGCTATTAGTTTTTTTGAGGACTAAGAACTAAGATGTGTTTATTTTATATTCTTTTCTTCTTTTTTATTAAGCGATGCCTTTAGACAACATTTATAATTATTGTTATTATTCATTTAGTTGTGTTTATTTCAAATCAGGGAATTTTGTTTTTGTATTTATTATTATTATTATTTTATTTTATGTTTGTATTGCTCTTTGTTAAAGGTAAATTTTGATTTCTGCTGTTGGTAAAATTGTTTAAGCTTCTGTAAAATCAGTTGTAAGATTTTTATGATCCGATTGTTGACAAATACGAGTAATGTAGCGTCACTTGGAAGTTGCATCCAAATTGGAAATCCGTGCTGTTACACGTGTTCTATGAGCTAAAAAGTGTAATTCCACTGAAATTCATCGGCAATGAAGTTTACGGTGAAAAAGCTTTTTCTCGCCAGGCTATTGTAAAATGGGCGAAGTGAGCGTAGGTTAGGGAGACCATCGACTTCGGTCACGGATGGCAATGTTCAACGTTTTCAACAACTGATTCGCAATTAAAAAGAATCAAAGAGGAAGAAATCGTAATTAACATGTTCTCATGAAATAGTTCTCATGGAAGTGTGCACAGCTGAGCATCAGCAGCTTCAAAAAGTGTGCAATCGGGTGTCTTGCTTACTCACTATAGAACACAGAGTCTTTTCAATCGGCTCTGCAGTTCTTCCTTTGTTATGACAGGGAAGGCAATTCATTTTTTGACAACATTTGACTGGAGATGAAAGCTGGGTCATCAATTCATTCCTGAAACAAAACGAAGTTAACGCAAATGGAGACATACTCAATCTTCCCTTCCTAAATAATACTCAATCTTCCCTTCCTAAATAGTTTCGACAGGTTCTATCAGTGGGGAAAGTGATTTTGATTTTTTTTTTCAACAATCAAGTTATTTCAACCATATTGAGTTCATATCAAGGTGAATAACAACTAATGCATAGTAAAGGTTACTAAGAAATAGACTAAGAAAGACAATTAAAGACTGCCTCCTAAGAAAACTGTCAAAAGTTGTTATGCTTCTCCATGACAATGCAACCTCTCATTCTGCTCTTGTCACAAGAGACCTCATAAACGCAGAAGATCAAAGTGGGAACATCCTACGTATATTCCAGACCTTGCGCCCTGTGATTTCCACGTGTTCGGTCCAATGAAAGAAGTTCTTACCAGACAACGATCCAGAAATGATGAAGAAGTGTGAAAAATTGAGTAAGAAAATAGTAGTTGTCAAAAGTTAGACGCATTTTTTTTTAAATGAAGGAGTTAAAATTTTGTCGCTTTCTGTGGCAAATGTCTTAATCGATATAGATTCATTAACCACCACATGACTCTCTCTAAAAATAAAAGTCATGACAGCGCCTACACAAAAGCTGCGAATGCTGTAGGCTATATATTTCTCGAAGATTGCATTAATTTTGAGTTCCCTTTACAACCAATGGTGCTATTATACTTACGCTACTTATCTACGTTGATACGAGTTCATTATGTATGTATATTTTAGTCAATGAGTATATCGCGTTTTAATTACACAACCAATAAATGGAGGCCTATTAAATGGGGGTTAGGGTAATGTTCACAGCGCCGTACCTTGCCGCATTGCAGAGTCGTTTAATAATTCTATACAAATACTGGGCATGCGGTACGTAACATTAGAGACCGTGAAATCATACTGTGTAACCGTTTGTTTGTCAATCTATACTCTGGTATTTATATACAGGATGCTCGTATGTGAGCTAATAGTTGAAATAATTATTTTTTCATACTTATTACTAGATGGGATCCATCGTCGTACTTACTCAGCCCCACTAACAATGTACTACAAGCAGATCCGCTAAATTAAATGCCCAAAATTTGTTTCATGGGTTTTATAGGAAATGTTAAATTGTATTGGTAGAACAAGTTTCGTTAAAGCTGCTTCACGGGTTTTAAGAACCCTGTGATTCACTACTTTTTGATATCGACTAAACGCGTGTACATAAGAAAGTTTAGACTCCCTTCACTCGTGTTAATAATTAGGTTCTGCCACATTTCCTAAATATACGGAGGTCAGGATTCAAAATTTCATATTTGATAATATCTTCCCTATTTGTCATAGTAGAGAGGTGAGTTTGGTACAATTACGTACAGTGCTAAAATCTGCATATTTGTATCTAGTTTAATGTGTTAAAGATGATTAACACACGAGATATGAACAAAAATCATTACAAATGGTCGCCATTTTGACAATTTCAATTTGATTTTTTTGAATAGCGTTTTACATGACCATACTATAGTCCCCTATACTTAATTTCATGTTGCTATCTTATTTTTTTTGGCCGCTATTATGTTTAAGTACAGACAACAACGACAACAATAACCGACGTGTAAACCCCCAGTAGACAAATCCACCTGTGGATGTGGCCAGGATGATCGTTAAACTCCCGATCGAGCAATTCTCGTACAGTTGTGGTGTAGTGGGGTCAGGAGCTGTATAAACACAGTGTTATCTAATAAGAGGGACAACAGTGTTTTCCAATATATTTTTTAACACGTTTCTCTTGACAATGTCATGAAAAAATACTTAACCAAAAACATAGTTGCAGGTAAGGTTTGCGCCATTGTAACCTTCGGTTGGTTAATCTGCTTGTCCAATATTTTCATGATATTTATCCTGTGAACAGTAAACACAGTTATGCCAGTTCATAGCTCCACTTAACTTTGTCAGACCACATTACTACCTCAAGACTCCCCCCTCAAGACCTTCACTACCTCAAGACTACATTATCTTCGTGTAACACAATATTTCACAAAACTGGAGACGCCGGTCTCGGTCCTCCTTCTACAAACCATGAACAACTTAAAATTTCTTGGCCCGGTACAACTTAAAACCAAGATAACGTTGCAATTTCTGTAAAGATCTTCTTGGTATTTCAAATCCAATCAAAGCTCTTACTTGTGGTTTTTTATTCCTTTTCAAAAAAGGTTCGGTAACCAACAGTGCGTTATTTTCGATCCTAACGGTAGCTGGACTGTCACATTTCTTTGAATTAAGAACTGACTGTCATTTCAAATTTATTTTGCAGTTTTTAAATTTCAAATTGAGTTTCATATGATTCTTCCCAGTTACTAAGAACAGTGTCAGCGTTCTCATACTTCCAGTTTCCCTTCAGGATCCACTTTCTTTCCTAAAAACTTAGATTAACAGCCATTAAGAAGCCTTGAACTAAGTGTAAGTTGTAAATAGGGTTAGAATTATGATCGATCGTCAATAAATAAATAAACAAAATGAGCTGTTACATTTAATTGTTGCAAGAACGTATGATGACTTATCAATTATTTTCAACTCTTAGCGTACATATTATGAACACCCTTGTATACATATAATATATTACACAAAATGAGATATTTACACGTTCAAGCAGATCCTACATAAAAAGGAAGTTTAGAAAACTATTAGAGTTTTACAAATATATCCGTTTCGATGTATCAAAAAGAAAAAAAAAGTTATATAATTATGACAGTCTATTTACCGTCAGTCATACCACAAGCGCTTTGGACCTATTTAGATCTAATTTGGTATATAGGCATATTTTTGCCATATCTTAAGAAGTTTTTTGATCATTCAAAATTTGGTATTAACTCTTTCATTAAAAAACAGAAAATTACATTTTTATTCAAATTTTGCTCAAGCGAGGCCTCTAAAGACCCAATTAAAACTCTTTGCCATCTCTCCATAAATAGTGGTTTAGGAGTTATCAGTACTGAAAAAATTTAATTTTCCATGGGACTGTTATAAAATACCTAATTTCTCGAAACCGACTATACCGATTTCTTTAAAATTTTTACTTTGTGCAAAATTACAAGTAAAATGTTACAGTTCCGGAATAATTTGCAAATAACCAAACTGAAACTTTAACAAAACAAACAAAACAAAACAAAACTGAACTTTAAACTCCGTCATAGAAAGTTTAATAAAGTATAATTTACACCGAGGACTTATTTGTGTCACTAGAGAAGTACGTTTATGATATTATTTAAATTTGTGTTTAAATGCTTTATTTTTACTTTTTGATTGATAACTACCGAATTCACATTTTTGGTGACAATTAATTATTTTACTTAGTTCTTTTTTTTTTTCGTTTTGGGGATGGGTGAGTGAGAAAGTTTGAGCAATGTTTTTGTACATTTTATTCACAACATTTTACAGTTTTTGTTTTATATATGTACAAACAGTAATTGAAACACTGTAGTAAGTTATATTATGAAATTTATATTATAGACCTTACTATTAAAATTAAATTTTTGTGTATAAATTATATAGATCATAAATATTTATAGAAGAATAAATAAACAATAATATAAGAAATAAAAGTATATAGACAAGTATAAATATAAAATTTAAAACGTTTTGGATTAGGATAGTAACTCATTACATGGTTCAATCTCTGGTTTGGGTTAGATCTCTAAATAACTACTTTTAAGTTACCTCATGATACTTGCCCAGCCCCATCATACAATGTTCATCCTCTAAATTTGATGCACACAAGTTGATTCTTAGGCCTTGTACGAAATGTTAAATTGTATTGTTAGATCAAAGGGTCTTTATCCAGTAGGGTTGGTTTCTTTAAAATATCTATTGTTTTCTGAACCTCGCGATTTTGTATATCAGTACTTCCTTGACGTCGGCTAGGCCCTAATGTTATAGTTGTGTATATATTAAAAAATCTCCATTCGTTACACTTATGATGTTGCCTTGAGCTTGCCGGTTCTTGTAAAATAATATCACATCTTCTTTTGAGGCCGGTATCGTAGGTGGGGTTGGTACCATTACAAGAAGAATTGAAACTGGCAAATGTTTACCTATTTGTCGTGTTAAAAGTTGAATAACACACGATATACGATAAAAAAGATCTCTTTAAAATGGCCGCCATTTTGACATTTTCAATTTGATTTTGCTGAATTGCTATAGAATTTTGTATGAGCACATTATAGTTCCCTACACCCTCAATGATCAGTTATTGATTCATTGAAATTTATTTTAAATTTTATAACTAATATCGTGCTTACGTACTGAAGACAATCACGAAGGACGGACAGCGTGTGTAAAATAACTTTTTTTGTTTCCTGAGGTCATGAGACGTGAAGATCAGTTAAAATCCGGGGGTCGATTATTTGTGATTACCAAAATACTATAAAATATACTGAATAAGTAACATTACAAATGGTTTAAATAGTTAAAAATACGCAATATGTGTCTTTATTCAAATCATTTAGAACAATGTTAGCCAATAAACTCACGTAAAATAGAAATAACTTGCATTGAGTACTGGACGATGACGTCACTGCGTTGCCATGGTAACGAGAGGCTACGTATGTACCTGGAGTAAAACAAAACATTGACCTAATCATACCATACCTGTTGCTTTTGCCTTCTTACATCTAACCTAACATTGATCTGTTCCGAATGATTTGCTTCGTTCCTGCAAACTTGTAACTTTTATTGAAATAAATAGTGAAGAGATATTGTACTTTTTAATTATATGCAAATAAGAATAATTGGTTTTCATCCTTAGAAAAATGCCAGTTATTATTGGTTAAATAATGAAAACAAACCGTGAAATATCGAATACTCATACTGTTATTTCAGTATTTTGTGAGTAACAGAATTTATTTAACTCTGTAGTTTGAATAACAGTATAAACAGAACCCATTTTTTAAAAACTTTTGATAAAAGTGCGTATATTAAGTCTCTACCTTTTAAAAAATTTCTTCAGTTTTACATGATTAAAAATTATGGAGGACCTGTAATAATATGTTTTTATTTGTTTATTATTTTAGCAACAACAGATAATACCCAAAATGTTGCAGTCAGTTACATTAATATAACCGAGTGTCCCACGAAGAGGAACATTCTACAAACTTGACACTTTACAGTTATGTTACGTAGATATGTAAAAAAAAGTTCTCTCGAGTTTAATTTTGTATGGTCATTTAAAACTAAATGGGAGAATAACATAAAGAACATTAATTTTCTGCATGGAACAAATTCCTCTCACAATGCAATGCAATTCAATGCCATCTGTTAAATCTTGATGAGCTGTTGTTTTGTTAACACGCAACAATGAAAAATTTTATAGTTGTGTTCAATCAGTTTAAGTGTGATATCTAACCATGAAACAATGATTTTTTTCAATTAAACAAAAAGTTAAATGTTGTTCTTGGGTTATTGCATTTGAAATTGAATATGAAGCGATAAGGTGATTCAAAGAACCTACCCAATGTGGTGCCTCCATAAAAAAAAAATCAATTCATAAATGCAAAAACATACTACTATAAAGTGGATTAGTTTCAAATAAATACCATAGATTTTCTAAAACATGAAATGATGAACTTGCATGTGTTACTTTACTGAAACCTCCAAACATGCCTAATTTACTTATGAAAGTTTCATCCACTACTGCGATACCAAAATTGTCAGTTCAAAAGGTATGAAAAAAGAACAAAAGACATTTTTATAAAACACATTTGGTTCATGGACTGCTGGAAGATGACCTAGATTGATCAGTGAAATTTTGTTCGAAGATAATTAAAGACCTTGACTAAGATGACGAGTGATATGAAGGAATTGTATTCTCAGATAATGTTGCATTTTACCTAACAGGATCTGTAAACAGGCATAATTGTAATTATTATAACATAAATTAGTTATATCATACACGAAGAGGGTGTGAAATCAAAGGGTATAACTGTTTAGGCTGCCGTCATCAAGGTTGGTGTTCTATCAAGATGAGGACGCACGTGGTTGGTAATTCAAAAAATAACGACCTCTTCACGAGATAACTTATACTTATAATATAGCATAATAAATATGATAAACAGATTAAAAACATCAATATACATATTTAAATTTACTAATAGATAATGGTACAACAATATAAATAATTACACATAAAATAACAAAATTAACTTTGTTTTTTGCGTAGCTTATGACGCGTTTCTAAAAATATATTTCATCATCAGATACTTAAAACTTATTAAATTTTCACATCATAACACGTAACATATAACATACACCACACATTACACAACATATTCAACAATATGGTACGCGTAATCTAGTGGTCGATGTGAACAATTGTAACGTTTTACGTATCTGATGATGAGACATATGTTTCAAATCGCGTCGTACTCTACGCAAACATATGTGTGGAAACACGACGGAAACAAGGTAATACAGTATCTATACTTGTGACTTGGTACTATTCAATGAGTTTACAACAAAATTAACTCAAACTTTCGTTTATATAGCCTATCTTGAAGTTCTTGACAGTGGAGATTTCAAGATTGTAAGTCTATTGTTCCAATCTGCACAGATTCTGTTAATGATGTCGGTATGAAATAATCGAACAATTGGATGTGTAAAATGTCGGAACAGCTGTCAAAGGGAGAGACGAAACGTCTGTAATGTTCCGAGTAGCTCAGAAGAGTCCATCTCTGAGTGTATCAACTTGAAAATGAATGAAAACTATGTTTTAAAATTCTTGTTTCTATACTATCAAATATCAATGTTGTTAACTGGAACATTAAAGTAGAATTTTATTAAGTTTTGTTTTTGAACACGTTCAAACCATTAAAAGAAAATTTTTAAGAAATTGTCTCTAACCATATTTTATAACCATAGTTTTATTTTCTTTAACCTATCCCAATTTTATGGACCAATTTTAGATGTTACCATGATACTAGCTTTTAACCTTGAAGCAAACATAATTGGACTTTTAAAAATTGAAATATCGTAATTAAAGACAACAAATGTATACTTGAAAAAAGCCAATATAAAATTTTCATCAATATATTGAGTTTTTTCACACTATAGAATAAACGGCGCAATGCAATGCACAAATTTTCTCACTCAGCCATCCCCAAAACCAAAGAAAAATAAGCCAAAACAATAATTTAAAATGTCTGTTCCGTAGGTGTCAGTCGAAAGTAAAAATCAACCATGGACGCCAACTTAAAAAAAAAAAAAATCAATCTATATTAATACACAAGCATGTTTTTTACAACGCTGAGTTCTTAGAAACTACTGGAACGATTTGTATACTTGAAATGTCTAGAAGCGTAGATGTGCTCAAATTCTTCGTTGTTTTGATAGATATTAACCAAACCGCAAGAATTGCCCGTTAAAGTTAAATGTTACATGTTTTAAATTGCCAAATATTCATATTGTATATCACAGCCAAATTTGGTCAAAATCGGTCAACGCGTTTAGGTTGTAGTTGAAGGTTCAGTGCTCACTCTAATGTGACTTGTATTTTCAAATTCCATTTCTTCTTCCTCTTTAAAAAAATGTATAATAGTCATCGTGCAATTTAGTGGTCTATTTTAGGAACAAAGAGATACCTATCTGGTCATCTTGAATAAGTACCTCATTTTAAGAGTTTGAAATAAATTTGAATGTTAGTCGTTTAGCAACTAACTAGTAACGACAGAAAAGAATGGGAAAAAAAGTGAAAAATTGTTTGTCGCACATTGTTTTAGATATTTATAATTTTTTGCTTTTACAAAATCTGTAATAAATGTTAATTATGTTATACAGGATCATTGAAACATATTGTGACGGTGTCACTTTGACTCGAGATCTACTTGATCATGGTCCATTTTTTGCTTAACCCAGACTGTTATTAGCAAAAGACAGCTAAGGCTGTTGAGCAAACCAAGCTAGCAAATTGAGAGATGAAATTGAGCCGTACGGGCAGCCAGACGTTCTGTGCAGTACAGTGCATTTTTTTTTAAACTTTAGGTTTAAATATATATATTTAAATATATCCAAATTCCAGCATGTCTGGTTAATTAATTGGAGCATAGCGTTAGGGTATTATCCGGAAGTCTAATGACCTGAATTGGACGCGATATTTCATAATTAAAATAGGCCAAGTTTGGAATATGGGTTTGGGTAACATTCAACTTCAGCTCTGTTGTTAATTAGTGTTTGTGTAGTGTGTATTTAGTAGTTACTAATTCGGTTATGGTTAATTAATTATATTATACTCTACAAAGCAGGGTAATCCTAGGTACAAGGTGCAAAGGTACATGGGCAGAATTAGAGTAAAGTTTTTGCCTCTTCTAGTGGGTTTGGGCGGCGTTAACCAGTATCGTTTCCTTAAATTTTAGAGCTTAACCAACCCCTCAAAATGTAGCATTGAAAAACGATTCTTTGAGAGCTAAACTTGTAGTCAGATTTTATAAGATTTGGCACTTAAACAAAGTTTACCATTCATAGAATAAGAGTGTTATCACAAATTAAAAATGTCAAAATTATCTTTATTTGAGAAACTTTTCCGATAATTGCTCTTGTTTGTAATTCTTTCATGAAACAATAACAGCTCTTGTTGTGGATCTTAGCCAGTTACACACAAGAACAAGTTGAGAGGCGACATCGTGGTACTTACCCTGCCCGTCGTCATACAATGTAATAGAATCCGATCCTTTAAATATAATGTAGAAAAGTTGATCTCTTGGGCTTTGTGGAAAATGTTAAATTGAATTAGTAGATCCAGTAGGGTTGATTCCAGTAGGGTAAGTTTGTTTTATACATTTGTAACACAGGTTTGTTGAACCTCGTAAATGTGTAGGCCTACAATAAAAATCTATAATCCATCAGGCCATCGAAACAGGTAGATTATAAAAATGTTTGTGTACGCGTGATAGCTACAGATTTATACAAAATTATAAACCCAAAAGAAAAACAAGAGATTTTCCGACGAATATTGAAATCGAATCACTGGTTACAAAGATGTGATGGATACTCGTATTTCATATGAAAACTGTCTGTCGCTTTCTGTTATTCTTTATTAGTTCTGTTGAAATGTTGAAATGCAGTTCTGGCGTCCCACATGATTATGTTATCCTGGATTTGTTATTTACGTCAGTTAGTCCGACTCGATGTCTGCCTAGCTTGCTTTCAGTCAGTCTGGTTCTGCACCTGCAGTCGATAACTTATAACGTGTAACTTTTGTTTTTTCATTACGGTTGTTGGAGTGTTTGTTATTGTTTGTGCTGTTCAGTTTAATTAACCATAATTTGTGACTACAGTGTGCAAGTTTTGAATGCCAATGTGCTTGTAAAACGTAGGAATGTTGTGTTTTGTCTTTCTCAAAATTTATGAATTGTTTAACGGTGATAGTGCAAGCAGAAAAGTGCAAGCAGAATAGTGCAAACAGAATGCAAGCAAAAACTGTGAACGATATTAAAAGAAATGCAGAAAAATTGGAAGATTATAATAATGTAAACCTCTGCCGTGTTAGGAATTAGTTTTCTCCAAAACATAATATTTGGTTCATATGAAATTTGTACCATTTATTATAATTGAGAAATATATATTTAAGATAAAGCGAGTAATAGTTAAATAAAATACATATATCAGTCAGTGGTTCAGTTTCTTTATAATTCTAAGAAATACATTATTGATATTTAATCGCCTTTATTGTAAACTATATCAATAAGTCCCAAGATAGAGAAAACTGAATATTATTCATAAATATTCAAAAATTCAAATGAGTCTACTTTCTTTGATCTCTTATTAAATTCATTAAAAAATACACTGTCGGTTTCCTCACCTCTATTGCTGCAACTACAGCTACTGTGTTTTTGACAATAACGTTCCCGAAGCTGATTCTAAGGAATTCCGTAGATAGTTCCGACCTCTTAGTCAATAAAGGAGCAAGGCCTCCGTCTATCATCGTTCAATTATGATTGACATCTTTACTAAGTCATGGTGTGTTGATATACCTTGCCGGGTATTATGTCTAGGATCATCTAATGCGACATTTTTTGATATATTTTACAACAATAGGCAGCCTTCTTGGGTAAGTCCTAATACAAATTAATTATATTTAATAGTTTTTTTTAAATAATTTTACCTAACAACATATATTCCTAACATAAAAGTTCGAAAAACAATGAAACTCGTAAACCGTATTGGATACGGTAATAAATTAATATTTTTTTTTTCAAATGATTCCACTCTTAGGCTCCATAATATTGGTTAAAGCTGTAACCTAAAAATAAATTAAGCAGCTGTTATAAATTCTCAAAGAAAATAAAACGTATTTGAGTATTTATAACAGCGGTTTAAAATTATTTTGTGAGTGAAATATGTTATTTACCCATATAGGCATGTTATTTATTACAAAATAAGTGTTTCTAAAGGAAATGAACCATTTTCATCAAATCTGCAGGAACGATGTTTAATTTGAAGCGTCAGTAATTAATTAAAATCGCCCCAAAATTATAGAAATACAAGATTGGAGCAGAAATTCCTTAACGAGTGAAATACAAGATACACATTTACCTATATTGTATGGGGAGCGATAGGATATGTTCTATTATTCGTCTCGGCCACTATCCCGACTCTTGACGGATAATAGACTTTCTACTATATATCAATACTCTCTTGACGTAGGGTAAGGTCTAACGAGTCTCATAAATGTGAATTAAATTAAAAAGTCTCTTCGCTCGTGTCGGTGTCTCGGCTCTAACAAACCCCGAAGCTGTTCATATGAAGGGCTCTCAATTGCTGCCATCGTTTCGGTAAGGCAGTCCTGACAGATTTCGTAACTATATGAATATTACATTTTCTTGAAAGGTCAGGGAAAATTACATTTTTCACAATAACTTGGCTGTTTGTCACTTTAGAGATGTGGGATACCATTACACGCAGAATAAAAACCTGCAAATTTGTATTTAATTAAGTTGAATAAGAACCGAGATATAAACAAAAAAACATAAAAATGGCCGCCATTTTGACTTTTAAACTCGATTTTGTTTTGATTTTAGTTGTTTCTATGTGAGCACACTACAGTTCCTTCACCAAATTTCATGTTCGTATCTTAATGATTGTGCCCGCTATCGTGCTTACGTACAGACAATAACGTCAGACGGACGGCAAATCGAAAATAAATCGGTATTCTGATGCCAAATTGTGAAAACTAGTTATAAAACTACATCCAAAATTTCACTCAGTACTGGGTGTGTAAAATAAGTTTAAGAAAAGCAAAATACCACATTCATAATATACAACAAAAGAAACAGCCTACCTATCATGTCAGTATGTCAGTATTAAACATAACGACAAATTAATGGAGGCATAACGAGGCATATCTGTGTGAAGAGTTCAAATATTATTCTCTTTTCTGTGAATGTTGTCATGACAACCACAGGAAAGGGGGGACAATGTTATCCATTAGATAAATTATATTGAAGTGAAATGTGTCAAACAACTAGAAAATTGTTTCAATGTAAATTGTAATTAAATTTGAAACAAGTGTTTTCATTTCTCATGATGGTTATTGTTTTTATTTTCTAAATACAATGTAAGGTTAGGTGTAATGTTACGAACATTTTGAATTTTAACTCCACGTTAAGCCTTTGAATCAAAATTTGAATAATGACCTCTTACAGGTCGTGGGTAAAAATAGGGTGATGATATGTTTCCTGTTGTTTTGTGGCCCAGCCAAGGAGCCCACCAAACCAAAACTATAATAATTATAAATTAGGATGTAAAGGAATTCTAAATAATAAAATATGAATTGGTACTTGCGATTTTGTTGAGCAGTGCAATATCACGTAGAAGGGGGGGGGAGACGAGGAGTGGAGGGCTTGAACCAGCGAGCCGAGCGGGAGTCTGTTCCGAGAGCCGCGAGAAGGAAGACCGCTACGGGACGAGGTCAGTCCATCTTCGGCCACGTGTTAGCTAAATTAAACGGTATATTTTTCGGCCACTATTAAGGCTTTATTTAGCCGTTATGTCTTTTATTATAAATTATAATATTTTTGTAATCTAATTCGGCGCTCAAATAAAATACAACATTTAATTTCACTTGCGTTGCGTGCGTTCATTAGCGTCCTAACCCGACTCCTTGGCCCATTCTGACAAGATTCGGCTAAGGTGTACGCGGTCTCCAGCCAGCCGGAGCTTCCAGCTGGTCAAAAGAAGTGGAGACGGTCACAGTTTAAAGGAGAATGCCCTTTTGGTTATCATCACCTTGTAATTAAAAAATGGAAAAAATTACAAATAAAAACCCCTAGTTCTCGATCACTCTATAATAGCGTCAGGGTCGAAAAGATTTGCCCAAGAGGGACCTGATAGAAAAGTTGAAAGAGAAAGATCTAACCTAAAATTAGACAAATAATGTGTAGATCCAGCTAGGCTCCCTCGAGATTACCACGTCGGTATTCACTATAATGAAGCACTGAGGGTAGGGTGATGACAATTTATTGTTACGAATTTTTTCAAATAAATTTTGCAAAAATACCGGGTTGTCCAAAAATAAATTACAACTTTAATTGACTAAAGTTTATTATTTTTTTAAAACATAAAACAAAATAAGTACATCTATTGTTCGGAATTAAAAGGGATTTCATTTAAAACATGTAAAATTAAGTCAAATTCTACTTATTAGGGTTATTAAGACTCGAAGTAAAACCCTTTCTCTTCCTGGAGAAGCAGTAGTTTTTATCTTGACACAACATTCTCCGTATTTAGTGTTATTTGACAAAACTTTTTTCATTTATGACTTCAGCAACAGTTATTTCATTTCTTATGATTGAAAGTCTTCCCGGCCTCTTGATGTCTCCAACTGACCCAGTGGTTTCAAAATTAGTAAAGCTTTTTATACGCGACTTCACTTCACGGTCCGTCCCTCAAACCGTTGCGAGTACGAAACTTTCTTAACTCAGCTGATAAACTCCGTTCACATTTATAACAACACTGAATCAATACGATGCGTGTTTGTAAAGGTAAAGTCAAGATGGGATAAAACAAAATCAATCAATTAATTGTAACTTACTACATGTTTAACATCTACTAGATTCTTGTGTTTGTATTAATCAAGAATGAAAAAACTCGTTTCTATTGGAACAAATAAAATAGCAATGAAAATAACAGCTGATGTCTGCTAAATAACAGCTAAATCCCAATTATATCTGCTTACAATAAAAATTTTCTCAGGTATTGAACAACAAATAACGAAACCACAACCATTTAAAGTTTTAACTTAATTTTGAATTACCCGGTATTTTTGAAACTTTATTCCAAACCAAATTTGAGTCGTTAGTTGCCAATTAAAAAGAGAAAATGAACAATGTACGCCGTTATTTAAGAAATACTTATACAATAATGGCTTCAACTTGCCGGCTTGTGATTGGCGTATAAGATCGTTTATTGATTTATAAGACTTTTTGAAACCTATGGAGACGTTGCAAAATTGATTGTTTAGGATTGTTCCTAAAACAACTAGACGTGAACCTTTAGCATCCTACTCCTGCTTATTGTGTTTTAACGTTCTGCCTTTAAGAAATATGTATATATTTTATTTATTTGACATTTTTAACTCGATTTTGTTTTGATTTTAGTAGTTTCTATATGAGCATAAAATTATTTATATTTAGGGAATAATGATTATTATATTTGAGTTTAGTACCAAATTTTGGGTAATTCTAAACTAAGAAATCCCGTTCGCTCAGAAACAAACTATAAGTTTATATTACTAACAAAATAATTTATTATCTCCGTTGATTTCAACCTTTTACTACTAATTTAAACTTTACTAAATTGTTTTATATCAATTCACAGGATGGTTAACTAGATACAGTTCATTGCTGCCTTTTCCTTTGCTAGTTATCCCATGACTTTTCGTTCATCTCCCTCGCTATGTTGACAGTTCTGTCCCCTCTCCAATTTATTGATTCCTTATTTGTTTAAAACATTTTTTCCTTATTCTGTTATTTATTTGGAATGATCACTTATGTTTATTGATCTCCAGTCAATACGCTTTTTTTCATGCATAGGCGTAAAATTTGTTTACGTATGCAATGTTAATAGCCTTCCATAAAATGAATTTACTGCTTATACTTTATACAGCAACTTTGAAATTAAGGTATTTGTCGAAACGTTAAATTGTCACAAAGTATTTCTTTTGTAAATATTCAAAGTTGTCCTGAATTGAAAATGATTAGAGGAAAAAAGTATTTATAGAGGCCAAGAATTAACGACAAAACATATGGGGAATTTTTGAAAAATTCAATCCCTTATTGGTGAAAAACGATTGTAGCTCTAACTAATGTTTCGTTAAATATTTGAAATAATTTACATCGAATTTAATTTGTTTGTTTCACTAAAATCAGTCTATTGGTTTAATAGATCTTGCGGTTGAAGTGGAAAAGTGTACCGTATATATATATAGAAAAGCTCAAATTTGATATATTTTTTATTAATTATCCAAAAGCATAACATCATTGTCACACACCGGACTAATAATAATATACAAAAAAATTTGCGTAAAAAACAGGAAATTCCTACAGAGAAGAAGTCAGGCATATATAAAATAACGTGTGACGATTGCGATTGTTTTTACATCGGACAGACAGGCAGATCGTTCATAGACAGATATAAAGAACACTTGCCCAATAATAACTTGTACAATATTAGATCAAGTTTCGCACAACACATTATCGATAACAAGCATTCGTATACTAACTTCGAATCCAACCTGACACCTCTCCATATCATTAAAAAAGGACCAATGATGAATGCCATTGAAGAATATGAAATTTACAAATCATTTAAACAATCACCAAACGATATTCTCAATGAAAAATTATCTTTCCAATCAAACGCATTATTTGAGACGGCAATGAGTTATAAATAAACTGATAAGACCAACCAATAGTCAGATAACCTTGGCCTCACCGTAATGCCAGTAGTTCGCGAACCATGAAACCGTGCGCATGTATAAAAATGTTAAAATCGACGTATATGTGTACGGTATTTATTTAATTGTGTGTATAGTGTCAATGTTTTTGTGATGTTTAATGTTTTAACGACCTCTACGGAGTGAAATCACTGAAGATGGAGATACGTCTCCGAAACGCGTCTTTGTAATAAAGACAACAAAGTCACATGACGGAACTATAAGGTAATATAAATTAATTTATTACTCATTATATTAATTATCTGAGATTGGTGAACAATATTATATTATGTGAGTCTTATGTTTGAATTTGTAATTGATTATGAAGTGCTTTTTATGCTTGGTAATTTCAAAATTAAAGATTAGATGAAATTTTTATTGCTTGTAGTTGGAGAGTCCCAAATTAAAGTTAGTTAGTAAAGGCATGTGCTGGCCACATTATAAGTTAGTTAATTTTTATTCATGGAAAACGACTGTTTATAGTTTTATTTCCAGGTTGTACAAGGCGAAAAACCTTATGTGCGTGATATTTTACTTATCCATTATCTATAAGGAACTGGTACTGTAGAATTGGTTGAGCTGTGCGAATGAGACACAGTCGAGAAACCTTACTCCAGTCTCGGAGTGTATATACTGGATGTCCCTCAAAGAAGTTGCTATTTTTGAATTAATATGTCGGACAGATGGAAAACTCTACTAACTTGATACTTTACAGTTATGTTATATAGATATGTAAACAAAGAACCCTCGAGTTTAATTTTTTCAAAGAAGTTGCTATTTTTGAATTAATATGTCGGACAGATGGAAAACTCTACTAACTTGATACTTTACAGTTATGTTATATAGATATGTAAACAAAGAACCCTCGAGTTTAATTTTTTCAAAGAAGTTGCTATTTTTGAATTAATATGTCGGACAGATGGAAAACTCTACTAACTTGATACTTTACAGTTATGTTATATAGATATGTAAACAAAGAACCCTCGAGTTTAATTTTTTCAAAGAAGTTGCTATTTTTGAATTAATATGTCGGACAGATGGAAAACTCTAGTAACTTGATACTTTACAGTTATGTTATATAGATATGTAAACAAAGAACCCTCGAGTTTAATTTTTTCAAAGAAGTTGCTATTTTTGAATTAATATGTCGGACAGATGGAAAACTCTAGTAACTTGATACTTTACAGTTATGTTATATAGATATGTAAACAAAGAACCCTCGATTTTAATTTTTTCAAAGAAGTTGCTATTTTTGAATTAATATGTCGGACAGATGGAAAACTCTACTAACTTGATACTTTACAGTTATGTTATATAGATATGTAAACAAAGAACCCTCGAGTTTAATTTTTTCAAAGAAGTTGCTATTTTTGAATTAATATGTCGGACAGATGGAAAACTCTACTAACTTGATACTTTACAGTTATGTTATATAGATATGTAAACAAAGAACCCTCGATTTTAATTTTTTCAAAGAAGTTGCTATTTTTGAATTAATATGTCGGACAGATGGAAAACTCTACTAACTTGATACTTTACAGTTATGTTATATAGATATGTAAACAAAGAACCCTCGAGTTAAATTTTTTCAAAGAAGTTGCTATTTTTGAATTAATATGTCGGACAGATGGAAAACTCTACTAACTTGATACTTTACAGTTATGTTATATAGATATGTAAACAAAGAACCCTCGAGTTTAATTTTTTCAAAGAAGTTGCTATTTTTGAATTAATATGTCGGACAGATGGAAAACTCTACTAACTTGATACTTTACAGTTATGTTATATAGATATGTAAACAAAGAACCCTCGAGTTTAATTTTTTCAAAGAAGTTGCTATTTTTGAATTAATATGTCGGACAGATGGAAAACTCTACTAACTTGATACTTTACAGTTATGTTATATAGATATGTAAACAAAGAACCCTCGAGTTAAATTTTTTCAAAGAAGTTGCTATTTTTGAATTAATATGTCGGACAGATGGAAAACTCTACTAACTTGATACTTTACAGTTATGTTATATAGATATGTAAACAAAGAACCCTCGAGTTAAATTTTTTCAAAGAAGTTGCTATTTTTGAATTAATATGTCGGACAGATGGAAAACTCTACTAACTTGATACTTTACAGTTATGTTATATAGATATGTAAACAAAGAACCCTCGATTTTAATTTTTTCAAAGAAGTTGCTATTTTTGAATTAATATGTCGGACAGATGGAAAACTCTACTAACTTGATACTTTACAGTTATGTTATATAGATATGTAAACAAAGAACCCTCGAGTTTAATTTTTTCAAAGAAGTTGCTATTTTTGAATTAATATGTCGGACAGATGGAAAACTCTACTAACTTGATACTTTACAGTTATGTTATATAGATATGTAAACAAAGAACCCTCGATTTTAATTTTTTCAAAGAAGTTGCTATTTTTGAATTAATATGTCGGACAGATGGAAAACTCTACTAACTTGATACTTTACAGTTATGTTATATAGATATGTAAACAAAGAACCCTCGAGTTAAATTTTTTAAGCTCAATCAAAACAAAATGGCGGAACAACAAAAAGAAAATCAATCTTATGAAGAGAACCAATTCCTCCCACAATGCATTACAATAAAATTTTCATTCCCATATGTTGAATCTCGATCAGCTGTTGTTTTGTTAACACACAACAATGAAACACTTTGCTAGTTTTGTTCAATTTTATGTGTGATATGTAACTTTGAAACAAAGAATTATTCAATTAAACAAAAAGTGCAATGTTGTTCTTGGACTATTGCTTTTGAAAATGAATATGAAGCGATAAACTGTTTTCAAAGAACCCAAACAAATGTGGTTCCTCCATCAGTGAAATTATCTCATAAGTGAAAAACTATGCTACTAGAAAGCACAATTCCCAAATCTTTGACATCTTAATAAGGCACACTCTAGAGTTCCTCTGCCGATCGTCCATCCCCTAACACATATTAGAGTTTTTTCAAATAGATTTCTTCTCAGAGTCTAACTTATAGGGAGTACTGTTGTGGCAATCACAATGTCACCAGCTTAATCTACACCTTTCTTCGTGTTGCCATGAATTAGTTCGTTCCGACGCTAACACTAGATGAGCATTCGAGGGCTAAGGATCTTTAGTTCATACTCTATTTTTCTTAAGGTTTGTTACCTTTGAATAATAGGAACACAAAAATTAATCTAAAATTAACGTCTTTGAAAACCATATTATAAAACCACAAACACATTATGATATCAATATCTGAATTGTCGTAAGTACAATCAATTTTGATAGTTCAAACTGTAAAACACCGTGCTATATCACAAGAAAATTTCAATCGTCGAAATATTTTAATTAGGAAGATTCAAACATGGTGTTAAAATGATGTTGAAAATCAATTTATTTGTTTAATATTATGAAGAATATTTTCAAAGTTGAGTTTAATTATAATTCATTTTTATTCTTTGAAAAAATATTTATACTTTTAAAATGAATTACAATATTGAAAATTGCGTAATATTTCATGAAACATATGTTTGAATATTATTTCATGTTATGTCAATATCATGTTGTTCCACATTTTATGATGTTAGTACTTCAAAGGTTCCATTAACAGGAGTGGCTTTTGAAAAAACAAGATATATAAGAGATGGGATAAAGGATACTAAAATAACATGAGAGTATATTTCTAATTCCGCTCCATTTTAGTGGAATAATAAAAATTAAAACGGAATACAACATCCTCACTTATAAAAATACATTTAATAATTTTGATTTTTAAAAAAGAAGATTTATCTAATATTTTAAATTCTTATTTTCCTTTTATTTACACAGTATACGAAATATAAGAGAGTTTGGTAATTGTCATAAATTTCGACCACAGTTTTTTGACTGATCTTCACCTCAGAAAACCAAAAAGTGATTTTCGAGATGCCGTCAATCAGTCGTCGTCGTCGTTGTTGTTGTTGTTGTAGTTGTCGTCTGTAGGTAAGTACGATTGCGGACAGAAATATTCCTTAGGAATTTGGTATAGGAAACTACAATGTGGTCTTATAGAACTCAATTGAAATTTAAAAATATTGAATTCAAAATGGCGGTCATTAAACAGTTTTTTGTTCATATTTCGAGTGTTAGACACGAATGAAATACAAATCCACAGATTTAAATTTTGTATGTAATTGTACCATATTCACCTCTTAATGATAAGAAATAGCAAATTTATTGTCAATAATGTATTTGAACCCTGATCATTTAAAAAAAATATGTAACTTTTGTGTAGTTACGAAGGTCGCGCCACCAACACGAGCGTAGCGAGTGAAGGCTATATCACATATATACAGCTTTTTTGTCAGCTTGAGCCTAGAAAATGCCACTAGGAAGCGAGTGGAGACCTTTAAATATGTACACATCCATAAGGCCGGTTAGATCCAGTCAACATCAAGAAATTAGTGATATACTGATTTACGAGGTTCATAAAATCTGTGTATCAACTGTTTCAAACAAACTTACCCTACTGGTTAAGACCCCTCGATTGACCAATACAATTTAACACTATGCAAATGAAACCAAAATTTTGACATTTCGTTTAGAGGATATGCTTGTATTATATTATATGCTGGGGCTGGGTAGGTACTATGATGGCGCCCATCATTTTTTCTGCAAGTTTACTTTTTTTAAATTTTTATTCAACTTATCGTTTTCCAACAAAATGACTAGACAAGTAAACAATGGTTTATTTACAGTTCTCAAAGCTCTAAAGTAAATAAATACCTAATTACAAGGTAGTTTTTTGATCATTGTCCAGTAATCTTTGGAACAATGTCCAGAATTATTATTTTCCTCGAAATGAGAGACTGACTCTTAAAATTCAAGACATCTGGGACTGTTATTCTTCTTTAATTGAGCTCTCTATGCCTTTGCTTGTCAGTCTAAGGTTTATTATCCTCTTAAACATTGAACTTCCTCAGCTGTGATATGATTCTGTATCTATCCCAGAGTGTCTTTGACCTTAATTTCTTTAGAATCTAGGATTTTTCAAAGCCGTCTGTGTAGATACAAATATTCTTATCGGTGTACCCAAGTTTTGACAGAATTAGAACCGTCTATGAAGTATTCCAGCTCGTGCATGTCTAATCTGGCAATTGTGGTAAAAAGGACAAATTAGAGTTACTATTATAATTAATGCGCCTGATGTGATGCACTTTAATTGAGTAACATTTGTGGAAACTTCAATCACCAAATGAAAGAAAACGCAATTCACCCTAATAATAATTGTATTTTGTAAACGACGTTACAATAACAAAGTTATCATCTTAAGTTATTACGTGCACATAAAAATTCTCAGAAGGTTACAAATGAAATTGTTTTATTTAATAATAAACCGCTTATTGTGTTTTCTATCATATGGTTGTTGACTGACTGTCTAAAACATATCAATATTAGATGTGATCTTAATATCACAAAGAATTATTAAAATTTGAATCAGACTGCGTACAAGACTGGTGTGTTAATATTGTGAGAATGAAAAATGATTTTCTCTCATTATATGAATGGTTTGTTTGTATGTAAGAGTTGCTTGGAAGTCGTTTGCCTGTGTTCAAGCCGCCTGCACAAGTGGGAGGAATTGATATAAAGTGGAATGAGGAGGTAGTTGTATTATCTGTGAAAATTAAAACGGAAGTATAGATATACATTTTTATGTTTGGTAATTTCGACATATCTTCTTTCTGATGTCTGTTGAGAAGTTTTCAACCGTTTGGTGAACTCTTCAAGTATAGAAGTCTTGCTGTCCTGTCCAGCTTCCTGCGCTACAACCCCGAGTAGGTATCTTTCAAGAATGTTCTACATTGATTTCTATATTGTGAAACCCTTCCCCATCTTCTAACCTTTATCATTCCTATGTATTCTTTTACGTTTTCAAGCCATCTCCTTAGTAGGCTTCCAATTTTTCTTCTGCCTCGCAGTCTACCAACATATTTCTTATTCATCCAGGCCTTAAAATTGCTTAGAACATTTCATATTGCAAATATTAAGTTATTATTTTGATTGTCTATGTGATCCCAAAATATTCATGCGGCTACTCTTGAACTTTTTCTGAACATTAGTAATAGGTGTTTTAGCACATGCCTAACCCCAAGCTGAAGGATCAGTGAGAAATGATTATGGAGTCATTCTTCTAGAAACGTAGTTTTTACAGCTCATAAGACATGTCCAACACATACTCAAGAACTATTGTAGCAAAAACAATAGTGCACAAGGTTTTGAAAAAATGGCTTAGGTTTACGAGTTATTATCTTTCATTATTGTATGCGTGCTGCCAGAAGATAATCTTAAAGGATATTGTTGATGAAATTAAAATTGATTAAAATATTTTGACCCAAATTATGGAGATCACTTTTCATACTACAGGACAATGTCCCAATTTGGGCAAATGTCCCTCACGTCATTGATAAACATGAGATTGACAGCCCAAAAGTAAGTGTTTGGTCTGCTTTTGCTCGAGATCGCATTATTAACCCCTTTTTTGGTGACAGGACTGTAAGTGGAATTTTACAATACATTCTACAATGTACCAGCCTTCTTCTTGACTGGTTGGGAATTATTTGAATAATTTAATCTATCATTTCAACTTGCACACTGCACTTCTTACCTTGTCGAGGAGCTACTTTGTTGCAGCAAAAACGACCCAGACCACTGGAAGTCTAAGCTAGATAAGTTTTCTTGCTTGGTCTGGATGTTCACCTCTAAGAGTTCAGCACCCCGAACTCAAAGGAGTCCCCACTATATTAGATGAAAAAACTTACAGTAATTGTATTTAACTTTAATGTTACAGACTAACTTCAATTTAATTTCACCATAATTTGTTCTGTTTAAAATATCTGAAGAGTAGAATATTATAGGCAACTTATGTGCAAATATAATTTTTTAAATGGTGCTTCACTATTTGTTTTAAATTGCAGACTTTACACTCTCTACTCGTTTAGGTGATTTGTATTAAGTGTGATAATGAAATTATGCTAACTTAAATTTTATTACTTAAACGAACATCTTAGGGCCTATATTAAATCAATATCAAAATTTCCTGAAAACATAAAAAAAAATACAAAATCATGTGCAACGCACAGTTTTATTAAAAAAAAATAATAATAATTTTTGAGAATATATTTAGATAGATACTAATTTTAAATATACAAGATTTTTTCCGACTTAGAAATTTTAATTATATATTTTGGGGATGTATGAAAATGTGGTTTTCGGCAAACGTGTGGTTGAGACGGAAATCCTGGTGCTTGTGTGAGGTTGATTGATCCTGGTGAAAGATGCTGCCAGCTCTGTTGTTTTCTTGTTGGATGTTTCAGCTCCTGTATAGCGTTGATCTCCTCACATGGCGTTTTGCGAACAGAGTATTTTTCTCTCGGCGGCTCGTACTCCGTTTTCGGCTCGTGATTTTACTTTATCTTGTTAAAATGTCTTTATCTTTGACCGAAACTACGACTACTTGTACGAAATTTCTCAAACTGTATTTCTTTTTTATATTATATTATATTATTACTTTTTATTAATTAAGTGAAAATTATTGTCTTTGATTTTTTGTCCCGGCACTCATATCGTCCCCAGAGATGCGGGATTTAGTTTACATTCTGTACTTTAATAAAAATATTATCCTGTAGAAAGTTTTGATCTTTACTATTACGGTAACTCTTAAACAACGCAAGATGGAAAGATCATGTGGTGAAGTAATAGAAAGTACACTTTAGGAGCATATTCTGACAACTTCAAAACCAGTTTTTTCCCAAATTTAAATCCATCAAATTAGTTCCATTTATTGCTTAATATTCTAAGTCCGGAAACAGTTTTCGACAGATCACTGAGTCGAAGGTCACTTCAGTGATAATAACCTGCATCTTAAGACCGGAAAAAATATCCTTGGAGTTTTAGCCACGTGCTTTCAGAAAAATTGAATTTTTACGAAAATTCAATTTTTTCAAATTTGTACGGTGCCCTAACCGTTGCAATACTCTTCACAAATTGAGAATGTAACTTTGATTTTACAGTACGATGACGCACAGCTACACTATTCCTATGTTGTTCGTGATTTTCTTGATGAGAAATTTTGGATTGGAAGAGGTGGATGGAAGGTCTGCCACTACGCTCATCCGACCCTTACACCGTTAGACTTTTATATATGGGGATAAGTGAGGCAAAATGTCTACTGAGATGGATGTGGAACATCGAACATTTGAGCGGACGAATTCAAGAAGCAGTGGCATAAATAACTCCAAATGTTCTAGGTCGACAATTAGACGAGTTTATATATTGCTTGGACGTTTACAGAGGTTGGCTACTCACGAGTAGAACTCGGATAAACAACAACAAAACTTTTTATCTGTTCTTCATACTGTTCATTTTTCACGTTTCTTAAATATATATTTTTGTAAACATATTTATTCAAAACCACGCTATTATTTTATGGACACACTATGTCCTTTCGATTTGTCACCGTTCTCTGTGAGGTTTTTGCCTAACCTACTTAAATAATTACGTTTACTGGAGTTTCTATGCCGATTTTAACTAAGCATGAAAGCTTAGTCGAAACGATGGCTTGTTTTGGTGTTTTATTATTGTGGAGATTAGAATTTTTAATTAATTATTGATTAATAAATTAGACAGGCTTAATTTGAGTAGAGTAAGTCTGCCTCATATTAGGTTGCAAAATCCTAATTACTTTAGCTTTAATTTATGTTACTTTTAGAGACTCTCAATTCGCTTTGAGCAATGTTTTTGTGCCATTTATTTTAACTTTGATTAAAATTCCTTTTGATACTTTGATAATCTAGACACGAGTTTTATTCTTCCCTTCAAAGCATTTTTTAACCTTGAACTCTGGAAGTTCACTCGTGCTCAGGGAGTTGCTTTACATTCTTTGTTTAAACTCAGTGATATCTATTTACCTATGAGCATAGCTTAGCTACAGTTTGTATACATTATACGCGTATGTTTAATATTAGTTTCATATACTACACGAGTTTCTTTGTCCCCTGTCGCATTTTCCTGGAAAACTTGTTTAATAACAGTTTATTGCAAGGAAATGCATCCACTAATCTTCTTTAAGTAAATAAAGTCACACAGAAATCATGACGTTTACTTAGCCCCAAAGGGTCTTCTACCTTTCAGTTAATTATGTTTTATACTCGAAACCTTTGTATCATTCTCTCATTCCTAACAATCATCCATAATTGAATAAAGAAACAAAAAATACTCCTTAGCGTAACAGCCCATTATGGACACTGGCATTCTTTTTATTAGGTGTGATCAGCATATCGAGTTGTCTTCGTTGTAATTTTAATTAACTTTCATGACCTGGATCCAATACTAATCGTAGCTTCTCATTGGGTCAACTCCAAATCGTTTTTAAGTCCCTTCGGGAATCGAACCTTAAACCACCCACACAAAATAGGTTATAGATAAATGTCTTTATGTAGGGGTGAAGTTAGGACCATCAGGTCCTCTCTACCACTTACAATCATACAATAAAAATTACAAAATAACGTTAATAGCGTAAACATTAAAATAAAATAATAATGATAAATACAAAAAACAAAATTCCCTGTATGAAAGTGTAGAAAAACAATTAAAAGAGTAATAAAAAAATTAAAATAAAGAAGATTAAAGGAAATATAAAAATAAAATATATAATATATAGCAAGGAAAAAAAGGAGAGAAAAATTATAATAATTAACAGTTTTTCCAGAATAGTAATTTATCAACTAAAATAAAATATCAAAAATTGTAAATAAATAATAAATTACTATATAATATTTCAAAACAAAACAAAACAAAAAAAACTCCAAAACCAAAAATTTATTCCAAATAATTATAATCTTTCTGGAATAAAGAAAAAATACATGTATTCATACATACACATTCACGCTTATATACTTTTTTTTAAATGCAAGAATTACATGATTTCCATCTCACCTCGTGCACCTAGTAACTTGCAACGACTTCTGAGTGACCTAGCAAACTGGGATAGAGCACATATTGTATTTGCCTATATAGCTGAATATTGTCATTGTTGATTACAACAAGGTAGCGTTACTATCCAGCCGTCTAACCAAATAATGGAGATGTACAAATTCTAATTCGAAAATCGGTTGATCGATTAAAATCTGTGTCAGCCTCACTCACTGGACTTGACTCCATTTGATTTTTTTCTCCAGTAATATCTAAAGCACTGAGCATACCCAAACAAAGGTAGGATTTTACAAGAACTACAGAATAGCATCACAACGCTCGTGTATGAAAATACAGTGTAAAAAATTGCTACAAAACTTGCGTCGTTGTGTGAATTTGTGCATTGTACAAAATGGTGGACATTTTCAGCTCTTTCTGTAAAGGTAGAGAGATATTTTTTTTCTTTTAAATATTACTTGCTTGGAACCATGTGATATTTAACAGTTTAATGAATTGTTAAATTAATAAACTGTTCTTTTGAAATTCAAGTTTTGAATCACTAATTATTAAATAATCCTTGCCACTGCTCAATCTGTTGACCATTGTTTGGTACGGTATTAGAGTTCTATTGTGTTGAATAACAATTACTAGTTCTGTTTGGTAAGGAATGTTAGAAGAGAAATCCAGATTACGGACCAGGAAAAAAATATTTACGCGTTACCGTCGTGTGTCAAAGGTACCGGCGTAATTTAATCCGTTTACGTAATATTTTAGCGCTTCAAAAGCCAGTATGTACCTAATCGGCATTGACTGGGATAAAGATGGTGTCATCGCCTGCAACTGTACGAGGGGACTTGACTAACTGGTAGTTAGAGTGATACAGAAATTACTTTATACTTTGAGAAATATTTAGTTTATAGTATCAGATACAAATTTTATAGTACCAGGTTGATATTTAATGATACACTTATATTATTTCACATATACGTTGTATGGAGAAATTTATCTCAGTGATAATAAATCGATGTCGAGTTTTTTGTGGTCACTTAAGTCCAGAAATAAGATTTTTTGAATTATGCTTGTCTGTCGTAAGTGCAGTGCTCTACAGTCCAAACGGGTCGACCGATATTTATCAAACGTTTTATTATTATACCAACAATTTGGGGATAGCTGACATAAAAAGAATTTTTTTTTTGAGTTTGCGCGGTTCTAACGGTTTTGATCAAATTTTGCTAAACTGTAACTTCTTAGTCGCCAGTTCTCGAGTTATTTGTAAATAAACAACAATAATTGGTCATGCAACTGTTATAAAAATAGTAATTTTTCGAAATAAATTCTACCGATTTCGTTTAAATTAAACGTGAAGCTCAATAACCTAAACACGCGTGCAAAATTGGAAATGAAATATATTACGGTTTAGGAATAATTGGTAAAAACCAAAAATGAACCTTGACTGCTGTTTATATAAGTTAGACTTTAATCAAATAAGATTTGCGTCGAGAAAGTGTTTATGGAAATGATTAAAAGTCTAAAAATAAAATGGGGACGACACGTGGACGCTTGAAAACTTGTGGTCAGTCTTCGACAATAATCAAACCAACCAGACGTAATGACAAAGCTATTCTAAAATAAAATGTGTTAAGATTCAAAATTTAAACAAGTTTAAAAATTCAAAGTAAGGAGTTATTTCAAAGGCAAGATGGGCCATAAAGGGCAAGTGTTAAAAGTTGTGAAAATTCAAATATTAAAGCAATAATAATTACAGATAAGAAAAGGTGTATATGTGTGTTTGGTGAAACTTAAAATTGCTACGAACGGATATATAACTAATTATGTGAGTAGTCAGTAATTAAAAACATTAATATAAGGGAAATTTTCCAACTAAAATCATTTAATTGATACTAAAACTAAAATTAAAATAAACTTGAAATGAAATTAAAGTCAATACAACAAATCATATTCACCAACACTGAAATAATTTTAAAATCAGTTATTTGTAACGCTATGTTTTAAAAATTCTAAACTCCTTTGGTATAAATTAACTGAAATAGAGACCTTATGTTACCTTCCAAGCAACTTTAAAGGAGCTAGAAAAATAAAAAATGAGTTAAAATTTATGTAAATATCATATAGAAATTAAAAATGCATAGCGTTAAGTAATATGAAAATACTTCATTATGTTAGAGTGAGTAAGAAATTGTATATTAGATTGTAATAAAAGTCTTTCAACCAAATTTTTTTGTAAATTAAATGTTGATTGGGCTGTATAGAAAACATGGCACAGTTCTTTCTAGCGCAAATTTGAATATTTTTAATATTAATCAATTCAGTAAATTCAAGTCAATTGTAGTAAGAAAGATAAGTATTGATGTTTAAGTTTAATAAAATTTAGCAGTAAGTCTAGAAATATTTGTATATTAAAACAAAATTATAATGTGTAAAAAAAACAATAATAATAATAATACACAAGTTAATCTCGTCTCTGCACTTATTTAAAACACTGAGTCAGATAAATCTTATCATAGCCAAGCTATAGTGATTCGGGAAATAGAATCTGGTGGACCCCCAATGTGCATAACTCTCATGAGGTTGACTGGTATTAAAAATCTTACAGGAAAAAAGTGTTAAGTGGTGGATGCTCCGGGTACCTCACCTCTTATAAAGTCTTACATGCTGGAGGCTCTTGAGTTTAACTTTTAAAATCAAGCAGAAAAATCAAATAAATGCAGAGATAGAGAAAATTTAGTGTATTTTAGATAATAAATAATATTAACAATTTTTTAAGGACTTAAATAACACTGACATATATTAATTTAAACAAGAAGAAACAACACAAATTTTAAAGGAACACAGGAAAGTAATTACTAATACAACAACTCTAGATGAAAGTAGAAAGTATTTTGCAGTTATTAAAAAAATCCAAATGACTATAAAAACGATAGGATTATAAAAACGCTTATGAACATTTATCAGATTTTAACACCCTAACAACACAACAGAGAGGTACATACCCAGATTTAGGGGATTTGGAATCATTATTATCCCAAAGAGAACTCTAACACAAGATACTAAGAAAATTCAAGAACGTTCACAAAACTTAGACTAAAATATATACGACCCATTGACGTTTGATGACAAAAATCTAACATACAAGATCCGGAAGAAACAATTTACAAAGAAAATAAACAACTTCAAATAAACAAGTGGATAATAACACAAAATAAGAAAAGGAAAAGAAAAAAATACCCTAATACAACACACCTAATACTAGGGTTTAATATCAGAAGACATAACACGTTCATTGGAAGATATGAAATAGCTTCAAAAGCTAATGGTTGGACAAAAGAGACACAAATAAATCTATTGCGTACTTACATAGCCAAAACAGCTTTAAATTGTTACAATATTTAAAAAATCAACATTGGGATATAACTTGGGAGAATGCAAAAACACATTTTATTAGTGTATTCCCATCAATCGCTCAAAGCCAAACACTACAAATGTTATTAGAAATCAAAATTCAATCGGAATTTGAGCCACCAATAAACATTTTAACAGAAATTGAACCTAGATGCAGAAATATAAACCCTAACATGAGAGAAAAACAAATAGTTAATTTATGTATTACAGGGATTAAAAGAGGAAATTTGTGAAAGAGTTATTACCATGGAAAATTGAACACTGAAACAATTACAAAGAAATTTAAAGAAAATTAACCAAATAATTCTACAACAAACCTAAATAAACAAACTTTTTTAAGACACTCTGACACAAAATGGAGGAATAATGTAGAGAAATATGACAGCATAAACATGCTAACAGAAAACTGGAAAATTTAACAGAAGTAGTCAATACGCTGGCAGGAAAGGAAAATGACAAAAAAAACTTAAATTAGATTAACCCAGATTAGATTTTAAGAAACAAACTTATAGGCCCACGGTTAATATAAAACATATAATAAATTTGAAACGAAACCACCGTACACCCAAAATAAATTTAACAACTATCAAACACGAAATAACAAAAAATAAAGTTGTTCAATTTGTAAGAAGGATAATCACTCTACCAACAGATGTTTTTTCAAGAAACTATAATTGTGTAATTTTTCAATGGATAACCAAAAGACAGAGGAGTGTGTTTCTAATAAAAATTTTAATCACCCACGCAACCAACAAACACAAAATAAAGAACACAAATTTTGAACAAATTTTTGTTGGAACAATCACTCAACCCAGGATAGTTATTACAACAAACACAATAAACTAAAAACTTCCAAAAACGAGAGTATGGGGCGACTCTATAAGATATGATAGTCATTATACCCCATCACAGACAAAAAAAGCAAAAAACCTAAGAAAAACTATCAATTTACAAAAAGAATGTTGCATACAAGAAATCCCAATATTCGGTTTCGATGTCTAGGCATACATTGTTAACAAGAGAACAAAGGACAGCTGACGTAGTAAATTCTCCGAATACCGGAAAAGATGAACTGGAGCTACAGACACCAGACTCGACAGTAGATTACGAATTAATTACCATACAAGTATAACACGGCTGATAGCAAATACAAGTCTCGACAAATAACAAAAACAGTGTTTATCTCAGTTCACTGATAAATTATGAAATAATAGGCCCTACAAAACAAATTGATTGAACAATGAAATTTATTGTTGATCTTTAAAAAAATATAAACAACACTTACACTAGAATGAAGTAAAAGTAAAGCTCGATAATCAGAAAACAGTTAACATGGGAGGTACAAAACACAATATGTACACAAACTTCAAGAGTTTGTACAATTAACATAGAATTTAACACACTGAAAATTAAAAAAAACATCGAAACCATACAGGATTCAGGAGCTAATGTATCAATTTGTAATTATGAATTAGTAAAAGGAAGGCCAATAAATTAAGATTCAATACCTAACATAAATCTTCTACTGACACAAATTTTAAAATACTTGGAATACTGAAAATTTCCTTCATCATAAATGGAATAAAATTCACACACAATTTTACTTTGCTTCAAGCATTAACACACAAATAGTATTAGGAAACCAATTTTTCCTGAATCATAAAGTAAAAATAGGCTACAGTACGAAAAAATAACACTCTATAAAAAATGTGAAATTTAAATGAACAAAAAATGGTTAAACAAACATTAATTATAAACTAAATATGTTTAATTATAATACATTAGGCCAACAAGAACAAGATTATTTAATAATAAAACCAGGCCAGAGCCCAACAATGCAAGATATATCATTAGATATAAACTAAAGATTTTGAGACAGACAGACATTGACGAGGGGGGAAACGAATACTCGCATAAGTGACACAAAGAAGATAAAAACGTTTATTTACACATATACAATGTATCAAAAAGACCCCAAAACATTGCACAAGGGACAATAGTAGGGAACTTAAAACCAAACCAAACTCCACAAGAAATTAAAACAAAATTTGATGACACCTACACAAGTTAATTTAAAAGTAATCTTTGGAGAAGGGCAAATCACTGATAAAAACGGAATACTGTTTAACATATGTCCAGATTTAACAAAAACCCAACATAATAAATTAGTAACAATCATAAAGAAATATAAACAAATTTTCACACCCGAGGTCAAAGACCTTACACCTGCCAAATTAGATCCAGTAAAAATACAAACAGTACCCCACACAAAGGGACTAATTGTTCTTCCATATAGACAGAGTGATCATGAAGGAAAATTATTTTCTTATTATATTACCATGAAAGAGTAAATAAGAAATTTTATATTAGATTGTAATAAAAGTCTGTAAACCAAATTGTTTTGTATAATTAAATTTTGATTGGGCTGTATAGAATACATGGCACAGTTCTTTCTAGCGCAAATTTGAATATTTTTTTAATAATAATAAATAAATAATAAATAATATTTTTTAAATCAATTCAATAAATTCAAGTAAATTCTAGTAAGATAGATATGTATTTATGTTTGAGGTTATTCAAATTTAGCATTACGTCTTGAAATATTTGTATATTAAAAGAAAATTATAGTTTGTTCAAACGAAATAATAATAATAGTAGCCTACACAAGTTAATCTCGTATCTGCAGGATATGTGCAGGATTATTAAATCCTACACAGTAAAGCTATAAATTGAATCTGGTGGACCCCAACATCCATAATTCTCATAAGGCTAGTATAAAAAAATCTACTCAGGAGCTGACTCTTATTGAGCAATTGCTGTAGATAATTGTTGTGGCTGATTCATAACGAGTACGGGTATGACAAACTCGAGGAACTTAGCTGGATTCTACTCAAGAACTGTGTCTCACGGGTGTGACAATCCTGAGGAACCTTAGCTGGATCTACTCAGGAGCTGATTCATAGTTAGTACGGGTGTGGCAAATCCGAGAAACCAAATTTTATCTACTCAGAAGCTGACTCATAGTGAGTATGGGTGTAGCAAACCCTAGAAATTTAGTTGTATCTTTTCAAGTAGTAACTCATAATGAGTTGGCTACGTTCATGGGAAAACTGAAAATGTAGATCGAGAAGTTGATTGTGCCAAAATCGTGCTCCTGGTTCACACAGTCCTCTAGAAGGATGACGTTTATCCGTCTGCCGTTTTTAATGACATATCTCGATTGTTTATGTATATATTCTTTTGCTATTCACAGATCTCGTCGAAGTAAGTTTTCTGAGTAGATCACCATTTAGTTTGAAAGGATACCTTCGTGAGATATATGAGATTATGTTGGAAAAAGGAACTAATACGGAGCGAAAGATTGGGGGGGGGGGGGAGATTTTACTAATACATCTAATAACTAATTAATTACATGAAATAAGTGTAAAGAAGATTACTATTATTGCTTTGACATGTTTAAGGAAACTTCAAATCGAAAGTCCAATTTTAACTAAATGAAAATAATAAAATAAAATGTAAAAATACCAATTTCATCATATTTTTTACTTTAAAAATTGACATATACAGTAACTGAATGGTAAAGTAAATTCATACTTTTTCTTATAGCACGAGTGAATTAAAATAATAAAATAAAATCTAGTAATTCTAGGAATCTACAAAATGTTGATTCTGGTTCCGAATATACACCAATTACTCCCACTCCACAAAATAAAAAATTAAGGTGGATCAGCTCCGAAAAATTAGCAATGAAAAGACATTTTTCAAAATATTTGTTATCTAAAACAAGATTTGTTATCTAAGAAAAAAGATATCTGTTTTAAGAAGGAGGCCGGTTCAAATTATGAAGGCATGGATAAATAATGAAAACAAAAATAGAGAATTATGAAACAGTATTATTTGAAGGTACTGTAGTATTAGTATGTTATAAAATAAGTACAGATTAGATTCATAAGCGGTAAGGAAATCAGAACGTATTAGTTGCTGAGGAATATACAATTTGTCCGCTAAAGTAAAACGTCTTGGTTTGGAAGATTTGGTAAAATATAAAATAGGGATCCAGACTACTGTCTGACGATCACAAGAATGAAAGCAACGTATAAGGGGTGAAGAGAGAAATGCACATACGCTGATTGCATTTAGACTAATAGACTAGTGAAGTCCCTTTAACAACTATCGTACTAATCTGTTGGAAAAAATATCAGGTTGGGATTTTCCACAATTGTAAAAGCTGTCTCATAATCAAAGTCGGTGTTGCGGCGACTAATAAGCGCTAAGAACGATGGTTAGATAAACAAAGATAAGACAGTCTGCAGCTGCAAAGAGTGCCGACTCACATACACTGGATATCGACAAAGGCCTATTTTGTGCCTTCCTAAGCAAGACTTATGCGACAAATGGAAATATTGATGTGCTATGTTACTGGAAGATGGATCTTTATATTAGATACAATTAGTTTAAGGCTCTGCACGAGTGAAATAAAATAACCGAATTGACACTAACGTAACATCAGGGCACGGAAGATTTGTGAATTACTAGTACCTTGGGCGGCGGCCGTTGCACAAAATAGTCCTAGTTTTATTTCCAAGGGCGAGACGTAAAAATATTGAAATTTTAGAAGCAATTTGGGTTTTCAAAACAGATATTAATTTTAACGTTAATTATGCTGTTAAATTTGAAACCAGAGTAAACAAATACTTATTTCCAGTTAGTTTCAACAAAATTGGTTGAGAACAATGAAGTTAAAATATGTACAGAATTTAAAAAAAAAAATAGTAAATTTTATATTAGCTCCAAAAACTGTACGGATATATGTGTGATTACAATCAGTTGTGGTTCAAAAATTTTAAGCCAAAATTAAAAAAAAAATTGCGCCATTTTATTGTTGGGGAGTGAGGCGTTGTTTTTCGAGTCTCAGTTATAAATCGGACGTAAAATTCATAATCAGCAATATAATCCCCCCCCAATATAAAATTGAGTGGGTGCACAATAGTAGTTATCTACATGCCAAATTTTAAATCAACACAACATCTGGATGTACCGACACATTTATATGAACCAGTGACATCTAGTAGCTTTATGTAACTAACAATAAATCATTACCATTTTAAATGTTTAGTTGTAGAACATTGTTGAAAATAATCAGTAAGTTACTATCGATAATATAAACGGGAAAGCGTTGTATGTATTTTAATACACTGTAAAAAATGGTTTTTTTTTCTTTGTTTAAAAATATTGTATTTAATTGTCTTTTAACTTAATACGTTTGAAAATTTATTTTGTATTTATGTAGACTATCAAATATTTAAATATTATCTAACAAACCACGTTATCTCTAAATGAATATAAAATGTCTTTTACTTGAGCTCTATCTTTGTAGTTGTTATTATTAGACTATTATGATATAGTAAATATTACAACTTGATTAACTGATGTTGGTAATTTTCTCGATGTACTTTTATATATTATATAACTTGCAAATTTCATTTTCGTATTCATTATTAATTTTTTTTGCAATCAAATAGAAGTAATTGATAAGTAGTTGATAGAATGACGTTATTTTATATTTGTACCTCTATAAGTAAGTAGAAAAAATTACAAAAAGTCTACGTTTGTTTATAGACTTGTGAGACAGAAAGAAGTTTTGTAATAAAATATTACATAAGATGATACAAATTATCAATAATCTACGTTGGTAAATCTGAAATCTAAGTCTACTATATGATTACACCAATATACAAAACCGAGATATATACAGTTATATTATTTATTGATTTTAACGCCTATACATTTTTTTTACCAAGCTAGTATTAATTAAATAATCGAGTAAGATAATATTTTGAAAAGTAATAAAAGCAAAGTCAAGTCAATGACTACATAAATACTATAAGACACGACATAGGATAGGGAAATAGTTTACGCTTTACGGGTGCTGTTCGTCACAAGTTTGACACACAGCTATCAGAAAGCGCTAGCAGCAGGTGCTTGACTGTACGCATCCCACTTGGTTGAGACTGTACAACTGTTGACCTCTCTCTCACAAACCTTCTCACTTACTTCCGTCAGCATAGTCAGTGTTGTCAGTTCGTGCGCTGAGATAAGCGATTCTCGACCTTCCCTCCCATCTCTGGTCCCATATGTGGCATCAGTGCGTTTTCTCTTACCCGCCTGAAACATTGTTTGACCGTAGAGTCACCTAGCGCCAGTCACATCAACTTCAGATTCTCTAGCAGAGCGACCTAGCGGGCATTGGTCAACTCAAGAATAAGCGTAGAATATTTAACATGGCCATGTCGTGTCTTATAGTATTTATGTAGTCATTGGTCAAGTGAATGGTATTTGCTTAAACTATAGTCTTTATACCGTAACTTGGCGTCTGAACCCTTGGCTACCTGCGAGTGGCTGGAACCGCCCCCCCGTCGCTCCCTTCCTCAACAAACACGACACAAATGTATGTAAATAGTACGTAAACATGTAAAAAATAAGTATGTGTTTATGCAAAAAGTAGCTGTGTAAAGAGATTTCTACTGGCGGCTTTTACAAACGGAATAGTATTTGTGTTTGGTATCAATTTGCTTTTATTTTCCTAAACATTTTAACTATGCTGAAAAAAATTTAAAATTGTGTCTCCCATAAAAAAGTTAAATAGTGCAGTGTTAACGCTAGTAGGTGACTCATCACTGAAGCAGCTGGGTGAGGAAGGGAGCGAGGGGAGGACGGTCCGGGTCCAGACGCCAAGTTACAGTATACAGATAATAGTTGGTAATCGTAGTTAGCTCAGTCGCTAGAGTATTGGCTCGTGAAGCATGTGCCTTCCTTTAAAGGACATATTTAGTAGAGGTATTTTAATATTGACAATAATTTTTACTAAACAACTTTATTGTGCCAATTAAAACGCTTCATTCTATATCGTCAAATAATTTAAATTAAAACACACATAATCACAACTTTAACATAGATAAACCACTATGAAGAAAGAAAAACACTGGGACGACGTTTCGTGAAATAGCGACTTTAATTTCACATCTAGATTCATTCCAAAATTGTTTGCTGTATTAGTTTATAGGATTTTTTTTTTATTATAGGCCCCTCACTTTGCGGCTCTGCTGTACTGACAAAAGTAATGCTAAAAATTAAATGAGCACATCATCGTGTTTCTTATTAAATTCCCTGTATAACCATATATAGTATACATTTTTTAAACATTTTGTTAAATACAAAAATAACGATTGATTTTTAAAACATGGTTTTAAAGCCAATTTTCATAAACACGCGTCTAAAGAATAACATTTAGTGATAAAATTCTAAAGTTGGCAGGACTGATCAAATGTAATAATAATGTAGGATTTTTTTTACTAAGTGGTGCCATTCCTTGTAGCGACCATGAATTGGATATATTTAAAAAAACCTACTTTATTGTTACTCGTGCTTTCGTATAGTAATAATGTGGGATTCATGATGTATGTAAAAATATTGTTGTATATTTATATATATATATATATATATATATATATATATATTTATATAGATACACACACACACACACAGAAATCTTATAACATTATATGTACATACCATTTACCATTCATGCAATCATTAAAATTGTTGTGTCATTAAAAATTTAGAGCTACCATACATTCAAAACGCATTGCCTTAAAATCGGATGTGTTGTGAATATAGCATAAAGTATTGTAAGAAGAATATAGGGGTTACCTACAATTGTGTGTAGATATATTTAACTCAATATGTATACACCTGACAGAAAGGCTGCCACATCGAGTACTCGGTACACATCCGAGTTGTTATATACATTTTTGCTTAAACTATAATTACTTTCTGCTTAAAAAACGATATTGAACACATACATGTAACGTAAAGTGCAATGTTGAATGTACACTAAAAATATATAGTTAAAATACATTGTAAATCCACTTCACATATTGCTACAAGGTCGCTGTAAGTTGAGGTATGCCCTACTGAATAGAATGATTGTTTTATGAAGTGGCTTCTACGTGAACCCTTGACACTTTCAAAAGAACTTTGTTTTCTAGATTTTTTATTTATTTAATATTAGTTATCTTGACAAATAGTATTTGTATAAAACTTAAACTAAATCATTTTGTAAATGCCAATTTATCTTCGTTTCATCTTCAATTCTGTAGGATTTTAAATAATAATTTTGATTAATTATAAAATACGTTTATGTGATTCATTAACGGACTTTCGAAATCTGTATTTTTTTTAACATCAAGGTAAAACTTTTTGTGTGACGTCAATACACATTTAACTTTTTGTGTGATGTCAATACGCAATTTTCCTATCGATGTACATCATACTGGACTACATGACAGATTATCAATTACATGGAACCACACTGGTAGCACCAGTGTTGCAGACGTTATACCTTCCTATTTGTGTTTTGGCAACATCTACTGTGAATGTCACTAAATACAAACTGTAACTTAAGACTGATTATTAATTGATGCCCAGCAACGCTGAGCACTCCAAAAATTAGTAAAAAATTTTTTAGATAAGATTATGGTTTAATAATTAGTTTTTTATTCTACGTCAAAAAACTATTGTGTATTTCTATAGTGAGAGTGTTGAATTGTTAATGTTTTTTCTCAGAACCTAAATATTTAAACATTAATTTCTCTTATTGAATTCATTATATAAATAAATTTACAATAGAAAAGATAATAAAGACTATAAAAAAATGTGTAATTTGTATTGTTATGGTTAATTATGATCTATAAACGGACAAAACTATCTACAGAGTCATCCAGCGGCAACTCTGTGCAACGTTTGCAAACATGCTTCATAACCAGTCGCATTAGAGTACATGTGTTTATAAGAGCTGACAGACTTCCCCTTAGGTTTTTATATTTTAAGAACTTAAATTAATTTCGTAGTAATTACAAGAAAATTATAAAGTCTACGGCATTTTAAGCCAGAAAATTTCTTATACGAAAGCGGTTATTTTTACTCTCTTTGAAATCTGTAAAACTTTGCCGTTAACCATACTTAATTAATTATACATTAAGAAATGTTTGTTGACCATAAAAAATAATGTTCGCTCTGCAAAATTATATAGGAATTATAAACATAAAACACGAAGGTCCACATTTTAAAAAGTGCTATTTTAAAAAAAGGCTCATTATTTTAAAGATCATTAAAAACATATACATTGGTGCAGTTTTTCGTTGAATATTTGTAACAAAATGGTGGATGGTAAAATCTTAAAGAAAATAAAAGAGAACATTGAGAGATATAGTTTCATTTTTTACCGTTATTAATAACGTAAGAAATATTATTGGAATCATTACCGTGTCGAAGTGCAGTTAATATTAGAACTTTATGAATTGAAAGTGGGCTCTTTGATAAAATGGTCGAATTAGTAGACTAGTGTTCCATTTTATATTATAAATCGTCAAACTGGTGACCTTCAAGCGTTCATATTATTTGATAACTTTTACTTACAGCAATTTCATCTTCTATTTTATTTAATCATTTACCATCCACCATTTTTCTACCAATTGTATTGAAATAAAAACTACATCAATGTTTTTTTATTAAGCTTTAAAATAATGGCCCACAAGCTATACCTTCAAATTTTAAAATGCTCACCTCCCACTTCTATGTCCACCATTATTTTTATGTCGTGTCATAATTTTTAAGCTAGCTATTATTGTCCCACAAGCTTTCTATTAGTTTCAATGTAGTAGCCTATCTAAATCCTTTCAAAAACTAAGTGGCCTTATACTGACTTTTTAATCACTCCACCATTTTTGGTTGTCCCACCTAAAATGTTACAATAGCTAACTTAAATGGGGAACCTTCCTTTCTTTTCAATGAAGTTTAAAAATCCATTTTGTAAAATGTTAAAAATTACCGCCATTTTCCAATATGACGTCCAACTTTGAAATTTGTTATGAAAACTCCTATATTTTATGTTTTTACAGGTGTAAAACAATACTTTAAGAATGTTATATTCTTGAGTATTTTTTAAAATAATTTTTAGCTGTTTAAGAATGCTAGGAAACCTAAAGTTCAGAAAATTAAACGTTCAGACATCATCATCAACATTGACCAAACAAAACTATACGTTCAGAGGAATAAATCAAAGACACAAATTATAAAAATGAGTAAGAAAATATTTCAAGAATACTTAAATTTGAATCGTTCGTGTGATAAACTTGTCACTGCGTAAATCTTATTTATCGAAATAAAATTTAAGTGGAGATAATTTCGTTTTAGTTTTATGAACACTATTCTATAACGGAAACTAATAGTAATAATAATAATGTTGAGCATAATTATTTTTCTCACTGATTTGAATCATTTTCTACAGATGTTACTAAATCAGAACAAAATCGTTTAATGAGAATTAATCCCCTCAACATAATTTCGAAATGTGGGTCATTTGGAAAACACATTCTTTTTACATTGAAATTTAGAAGTGATTTAGTTCAAATTAGCTAGGTGTGAGCTTTGATTTCCCGTTGCAACGGCAGGGAGAGTATTGGGATTGCATTTGGGTCACGATTTGGGTGGTCCGCGGATCTACTTTGGTAATGTATTACCGGGTCCCGATCGCGTGGTAAAATTAATTAAGTACACTGGGCGGATCTCAACTTAGGCTAGCCATTTTTGACAAGTATTACTAGAAACTAATTTACTTAGAATAAGAGAATTACACTAATACCAATGTTAATATTAACTACACTGTATTGCAACAACATGTCGGTCTATAGTAGGGCTTAACGTAGCCGCGTATAGTTCGACTAATAATTATACGATATTCCAAAAGTCGCGATGCGCCCAGATATAAACCCAAGGGCCGAACGGCCCTATTCCTTTGGGTTTAGCAAGGCATAATAGAAATTGACCGCACTATAATATAATTAGGAGGATCGCTGAAGACGTCCTTAGTCACAGCTGTCTCGAGCACTACTCTGCTCTTATCAGCTGGCCGGGCGGATATGTCCAGATTCACGAAGGGGAGGGGGAGTAGTGGTAATCACCACAGTCACCCCCTCTAACCAAAAAAAAAACCAAAAAAAAGAAGCGCCGTGCGCGGGACGGGAGTGAAGGTATGGGGATGGGACAAGGTATAAAGTTAGTCAGTGTTAGGTGACATTGTCATAGTGGTCAGCTCGCGAAGAAAAAAATTAAACGCGAACACTTACACGCGAAGTGCTCGCCCTAACGACTGTAACTTAGAACAAACTGGAAGCCTAAAAACCACTGAATGAAAGGGCAGGTTGACAGTGAATTTTATAATTGGGGTAAAAGGAAGAACCGATATGGGTAAAGGAGAAAAAAAAAGGAAGGGGGAAATCCTCCCCCGGTGCCAGGAAAAAAAAATATATATAATTAATTTTTTCTTTTTTTTTTTTTATACTAACTGTCTGGTCTGAAGGTGTACAACTTTCGTACAATATAATATAATGTAAATATGACTATATTTAATTTTAAAAAAAATTTATTTATTTTTTGTACCGTTTTTTTTTTTTTTTTTTTTTTACTGGGGTTACTTAGAAGGTAAAGTAGAAATAAACAGAAAGATTATGCCGCGAAATGAGGCTGTGGAATTGAATGGGATTGCTATGGGATAGGATTAGCCGTACAATTGTTTATTAAAACTTAAACTAAAAGTGGTTTGTTAACAAAAAAAATTTGAAAATGGCTGATGGAAAACTTAGTAAAGTGCAGGGTGGAAGAGAGTTTAGAGAAGTATGGTGTGCAGATTGGAAGAATAAACAAATGGGAATGGGTGAAGGAACAGGCAAAAAAGGTATATTAGTGAGCCACGCCTTAGGTAGTATAGTAACCGAGTCCCGGAGTTGTCACATGAAGCTCTTATCCAAACATTGTACATATTTGCACAGGAACTAAGAAATAGGTCTCCCAATTAAGATGCAATTCCCAGTAAACAGGCAGGAGGCACTGATGACGTCATTTATGAATTGTTCACTGTAGCAGCCAAAAGAGCGTATAGGCAAAAATACCTTAATGTCATCCATTATAGCGAAGCGTAACCCTGGAGACTCTCTGGTACCTTTTTATATATTTGGCTTTAGGCGAGATTTGGCTCTGATTTTCATCCTGTTGTTTTGGTTTTAAAAATGAAGAAGGTGGGTGGTTTAAAGAATCGGAAAAGGATATTGATAACGAAAAATGAGGTGATGTTCACAAGTGGGTTTTGTAAGGTGTAGATCTGTAGTTTGGTTAAATTTCAAGGTTACTTACAGTCTCATTTTACAGGTTAAACGGTTCCTTATAAACTAAAAAAAAGTTTGTAATTAAAATTTTGTGTAACAGTGTCATTTTACAAGTTAAAGGATTCCTTATCAACTAAAAAATTAAGTTTGTAATTGTTACATTAAGTATGGTTGTGGTGAATATGAAGGGTGCTTAATTATCTACGAGCCACTTATCGTTAAATTTCATGATTTTTTTTTTTTTTTTTTTTTTTTTTAAATTTACACTGTTCTATTTATTATTATTTTTTTTTATTGTTTATATATAATTTTTTATTTATTTATTTTTTTTTTTTTATCAATTATTTTTTTTTTTTGTGGCATTTAAATTACTACAATAAATCGATGGGATAGGCAATCACAATACTGTTGCCCATGCCATGATTGTAAGACCCACGGACCAGATACTTAAAGAAAAAATTCGTGATTTTCACTAAAAATTAGTGGAAATACACTAGATATTAGGTGATAAATTGAACTTGGAATGATATCGCTTATTAGCGATAAAACCTATAAAATTTCAGCGGGTTGAGCAGAGGTTGTAGAAAAAAGGATTAAGAGTTGGTTAAGTGGGAAGTAATGGAATGAGCTACATGACCCTAACAATTAGGCTAATTTATAAATATAAATATATATCTGATACCAAATATATAACAACTTATGTTGAACTTGATCAAACACAAAAGGCAATTAAAATGCCAAAGAGAAAAGAAAACTTAGAACTCGTCCTACACCAACCATAGACAAAAATTAATAACAAACAACCATAAGAAAAATACGAATGCTTGACCACTGACAAACTTTTTAAATTTCGCTCATAGAACCAAAAATTATTAGTAGGTCAACAAGAGGCTTAAGGAGTTGAAGGAAGGAAAGGGGGAGTTAGAGCTAGGTAAAGTCGCAGCAATAAGGTTCCTTGGCTTGGTCGGCATCGTGCTGAGGGGCGTTACAGCCGACCGAAAGCCAGAGGTCATACATATGCCGGTAGTTCTGGGATTGAAGTTACTTAACGAAAATTTTTAAAAAATTTTTGCGCACATAAAGTAGGGGGGGGAACATTACACAATTGAATTAAAAAAAAAAATTGGTTAATGCCAACACCATTAATACATATAACCCACACAAATAATTAAACAATTTAATTCCTTAAACTAAAAAGACCAAGATTGGTGATAGAGGAAAAAAAAGAGGAGGTAAGTGTAGTGTGTCAAGGAGTGGAATGTTTGAAAGGAAGCTTGGGTTTATAAGGATAATAATAAGGTGGGGGGTATAAATGAGTGATAAATGAGGTTTGAGAGAGGAAGCTCGGACTACTCCGGATTAGTCGTTATGCCGTGCCTGGCGGATCGGTCGGGCGACCCAAGCGAGGGGAAGGTACCACAAAAAAAAATATATTGGGGATAGGAAAACAAAAAAGGCTTAAAAAAAACCAAATCCCCAAAAGTAAAAAAAAGTGTAATACCATTCCATTCACAAGGGAAGGCCGACAAACCCGAGGCTGCATTGAGCTTGCCCTCTCGGTGGTGTGTATAAAAAAAAGGCGGACAATCCCTAAATGGTCCCATCCACCAAGGCGCCGCTTCGTAGAGGTGCGCCCTTAGCAAGGACGCACCTTAGCCATACTGGGCCCGCATGGTAGACGAAACCAGAATAGGGGGGTGGGGTTATGGAGTGAATGGTAATAGATGATATAGGGAAAGTGTTTTCAGTGATGTGACAATTATAAGAGGAAGAAGAAGGAAGAATTGAAAAAGAACTAAACTAATATCACCTAAGCCGGTTGAGACTGGCCCAAGTGTAGAGAAAAAAGTGTAAGGCGGTATATAGGGTGTAACACTTCTATTTAATATTTGGGGTGGAAAAATCTCTTTAAGTGGGATATATGGGCTGTGCGAACCTGTCTACCAGAGGTGGGGTCGATCAGCGCCACGGTCACGGGGGAGGTAAATGCACCGATAACTAAGGGACGGGACCATAAGGGTAGCAGCTTGGCATTGACCCTGTTGGTGGCATTACTGAGGTGATGTTCCCTAAACATAACCCAATCGCCTACCTGGTATGGGTTGGGGTGTCGGTGTGCGTCATAAGTGACCTTGCGCGCGAAATGAGCCTTGGTGAGGTGGCGAAGAGCTGACGACCAAACGTCCTCGTTGGTTAATAAAGGTGGGGGTGGAATTAATTCGTCCAAATTCCAGGCCAATTGGAGAGGGTCACGGATATGGTGTCTTAAAAACAAACCCGCTGGGGAATTTCCTGTGCTGGTATGGGTGGCTGTATTAAATGCTAGCTGGAACCAGTGAATGAATTGGTCCCAACCAGTTTGGTTTTTTGCATGAAAAACGCGAAGGGCGACCTTTAGATTTTTATTAACCCTCTCAGCATGAGAGGGGTTAGGGTAATAGGGGGAAGTAGAGATATGTTTTATTCCTAGTTCAAGGCACATTTGGCCCATAGCGGCCGACTTGAAGCTTGGCACGTTATCAGTGACTATAATTTTGGGAAATCCGAATACGCCGAAAACATTTTTAGTCAATATGTTAATTGTCGTTTGAGTTTTAGTGTTACGGGTAGGGAATAACAAGGTGAATTTAGAAAAAGCATCAACCACAGTTAGTAAATATTTATTACGGTTTTTACTCGCGGGTAACGGTCCAATGTGGTCGATGTAAATACGTTCGAACGGGGCGGTGGGAATCTCGGATGATTGAAAACCAACACGAGTGTTCTGGGCCTGTTTGGCCCTTTGACACTGCACACAGGCTTTCACTCTTTGGGTTATTTGATCCTTGAGATCTTTAGCCCAAAAGTGTTTCGACACACGGGCCAAGGTTTTGGCAATACCAAGGTGGGTAGAAATGGGAAGTTCATGATAAAATTTGAACACCATGTCGGTTAACCTTGACGGCAAGACCACTCTCCCTGTGCGCTGGCCTGGGGCCCGATGTAGAAGTGTGTGTTGGATAATTGAAAATTCACTTGGGAGTGGTTTTGTCTTCATAATTTTGGACAGGGTAGGGTCTTCACGTTGATGGATATGGATATCCTTAAACGCTGTGGGCAAGGTTGTCAGAAAACATATAGTTGAATTGGACGAGGGGGTAACAATAGGTGCTGAAAAAGGAATAGCTGTAGGGGCGGAAGGTTCAAAAAGTCGTGACAAGGAGTCTGCGACTATGTTATCGGCTCCTTTAATATGTTGGACCGAAAACTGAAAAGAGTTGATAAATTCTATCCAACGGGCCAGTTTCCCCACTTGCCGAGGATGATTTAACAGCCAGGAAAGTGCGGAATTATCCGTGAATAATTGGAAATGCCTGTGTTCCAAATACTGTTGGAACTTGGTTAAGGCAAACACAATGGCGAGGCACTCTAATTCCATAGTGGAATAATTAATTTCATGGACATTTAATGGTCTAGAGGCAAAGGCGACCGGCAAGAGATCCCCATCGTAATCTTGTGACAGGGATACTCCAAGTGCCGTTCCCGAAGCGTCCGAGTGAACCACAAACGGTTTATTAAAGTCTGGCAGGCGGAGGATTAGATTACTGGTCAAAATTTGTTTTAATTTTAAAAAGGCGTTATTTTGATCGGATCCCCACTCAAACTTAACACCCTTACGTTTTAGCTTGTTGAGTGGGTGTGCTATTTGGGCGAAATTATCAATACATTTCGCGTAGAATGCTGCGAGACCGAGGAATCTGGCTGTTTGTTTAAGGTTTTTGGGGGTTGGGTATTCCGCTATAGGTTGGACTCTATCTGGGTGTAACGAAACGGACTGATTTTTAAAAACGTGGCCTAAAAACTGAACCGAATCTGATGCGAGGGTTAATTTCTCAGGATTGACCGTGAGTCCCGCGTCGCGAAGTCTCACCAAGACCCCTTCAACTTTCTTGACGTGATCGTCAAAGGAACCGTTTGAGTAGACGCATATGTCGTCAAAAAAGGAAAATAAATGTTTATATTTAATATCTCCAAAAATCTTTTCGATAAGACGGGTGAGGACTAGTCCGCCGCTGGCTAACCCGAAAGGGAGGAAGTTATATTCGTACTGGCCAAAGGGGCAAACGAAAGAAGTATATTTTTTGGACTCCTCGTCAAGAGGAATTTGAAGGTAGGCCTGATTCAAATCCAATAGGGAAAACCATTTGGCTTTGCCCAAATATTGGAAGGCGGATTCTAATGTAGGAATAGGGGTTACCTCGAGCTCTGTGAGCTCGTTTATGGGCTTATAATTAACAACCATTCTGGTCTTACCCCCTTTCTTTGGGACTAAAAAGGCGGGGCAGGCGTAAGGGAAATTAGAGTGTGATATAACACCCTTGCTTAGAAGCTCGTCAATATGCTCTCGTAGAGCCTGTAGCTTCGGGGGAGCATATTGATAAGGACGTGAACGGACCCGTGTACTTTTGTCCTTAATATTGATATGGTAGGTTAATAAGTTGGTTTTTCCCAGTTTCTTGGTAACCGTATTAGGAAATTTATTAATGAGGTCCGCAAGTTGGGCCTTTTGGGAGGACGTCAGATTGCAACCCATTTGCGGGGGTTGGGGGGTATTTAAATTCTTGAGGATAGGGGATAATGTGCAAACTAAAGGGGACGCGTATGGGAAATGGACCTCCTGACTCTTGAAGTCAATAGATGCCTTGGTCTTACGTAAAAAGTTACAGCCCAAAATTATTTCAAAAGGTAACTTAGGTGCGACTAGGAAAGAATAATCCCAAGAGAGGTTACCCAGTTTAAGGTGGAACGATACCTTTTGGTTAAAATTCAGTCGGTGGTTGTTGACTGTTAGGGCTGAGAGGTGGACTGGGGAGGCTTGTTTAATCAGTTTATGTTCCTGAAGGGATTTATAAAAATTATGGGAAATTAAGGAATAAGTTGACCCCGTGTCAATTAAACACTGGGTGTTTAATGGGCCAATGTAAGCGTTGATGGTGACGGTGGTCGAGATTGGTATAGATAATTTTTTACTGACTATTGACGGGGCACTGTGTGTTAAATGAATTATAGGTTTGGTTTTGTTTGCTTTGTGAGCCGCATTTACTAACGGATGACGCTGATCGACTCCAAGAGCGCTCCGCACTAGTTTAAATGCCCTCTAGGCTGATTCGGGGCCTTTGACGTGTTGACACCGGTGTTGCTGTACCGAGAGTTTAAGGGTGGTCGTGTTTGCCATCTCGGTGGCATCAGTGGCGGGGGAGATGGGCCCTGTGGACCTCTATGATCATTATAAAAATGATTAGGTCTTCTATTGCTCTGGTCCCCATGGTAAAGCCCCTGGTGGCGGTTATTCATACTGTAGTTAGTATTATAAGTGCGGGGTTGGTAAACATGGCGTGGTGGTACGGATTGGCCCTGTTGAGAGCCATGAGTGCGGTTATTCTCCACGCTATGGTTGATCGTTGGGACCAAGGCCAACAGTTCAGATAAAGTAGTGGGTCTATCGACCGTAGCTAGGCGGGCTGCCGCCTCCGTACGAAGTCCGGATAGAATGGTACGAAGTAGCTCCGTCTCACACAGGTCCGGCTGAAATAAATTGGCCATATCCCTTATATTAATTATGTAATCGTCTAAATTTTCGCTTGGACGTTGGGGGCGGTAAACATATTGCGCTAACGCTTGATGGTAATTCTGTGTGGGAAAAAAGGTGTTTATAATATACTGTTTAAAAGTTGTAATGGAATAACCGCATTCGATGGCTTTCTCTACCGAATAGAGGAACAACCCAGACGCACCTGTCTGGAGGTCGAGTAGAATTGCCTGGTCAAAACCGGGGTTTAATCGGGCAGTTTTAACGATGGTGGACAGTTTGGTTAAGAACTGTTCCGTAGGATTAGCGGTAATTGGTTTAACCTGTTTTAGAATATGGGTAAGATGGGGAGGCATAAGGCGTTGCCTATCACCCGGAACAGGCGAAGCGGATAGTTGGCAGTCTTTGATTGCTCTTACTAAATCTGCGATGACAGAGTCACCGGCAGGAGCAGGCTTTGGCTCTGTTAAAACCGGATTGGTATTAACATGCTCTGTTAGTCGAGTTCGAGCACTTAGGTGGCCGGAATCGGCAAAAGTATCCAATTCGGACCGAATCAAGCCCCGGTTCAACTCGAGCGTGTCAGCCGGACTCAATTCCCAAGAAACTAGTAGGGATTTGGCTTGGTCGGCAGTTAATTTATTTATCCATTTCCTATTTGGTATTGTAGTTGCCAGAGGAAAAGGAAATGGGGCTGGCAGGTCCCCGGTAAAATCTACCTGTTCCATAATTACTTAAATAAAAATTACCAATTGTTCTTAAAGTTTTTAAAAGTTTGGGCGATTAGAGAATAGTTTTAGGTAATTTAAGAAAATATGATGTATATAAGGAAGGGCCGTTGGGTAGCCCGGGCAATAAAAAAGGCGCATAGGTAAATAAATAAAGGGGTTATGGGGAGGGTACCGTAAATCTCGTTAAGATCGGGAATAAAAGAGAGTAAAGACAATAGCGGGGGTGGAGTAGGCTTAAGTTCATTAATATGTTTAAAAAAAAAATTATAAAATTAAATAATTAATTTAGAAATTAAGGTTTAATAAATAAAGGAATGGAGTGAGTGTCTTCTGTGACCGTCAGTGCGGAAAAAAAAAATTTTGGAAAAGTTTCATCAACATCCTATCCTCGATGTATGAGCCAGTACGTTTGGTTAAATTAGCGACCCGTAGGGATTGCTTCCCAATATTACCTAACCGATAGGCTAAAAGTTCGCTAAAATATCGATGTAAAATGTAGCGTCAATTAATCGGAAAAGTTATGCATAATACTCGTTTGTTTTAAATTAAATAAGACCTACATCTAACATTCGTAGTTTACAGTAGAAGATATTGAGAAAGGATTTTTGCCTAAGGTGCGCTATCAGCTGTATAAGATAACAGGCAAGGTCGATAACCACTGTAAACTGGTTTGACGGGTCTAAACTGTCGTTTAAAGACGGAAATAAATTACTAAAAACTACGTTATGTGAATTTACGCTGGAAAAAAAAATACAAGTCGTAACATAATTTATACATATTATATCTAAACATTCTAAACCTATATTCTTTTATAATTAATTACCAAAATACACAATTATTAATAGATCGGTGAATAAAAGAATGACAACAAATGATTTAAATGAATTTACGTTTAACGTATGCGAACAGCGAAAGAAAAAGAAAAAAAAATCTTTAATTAATTATTTTAAACGATGCAATACGTTATTTCCTTCAATAAATAAATATATATATATATTACTCTTTTTCACATTATTTTACAAACTCAAATATTTTAACAATAATTTAATAATGAAATTTATTAATTTTATACTGAAATAATTTTAAACTAGTAACTTAAAACATGAATTAAATTTGGAGAATAAACAATAATATTTCTAACTATAGATAAAAATTGTAATTAAATAGTTAACTCACCATTTTAGCAGACAGGATGTTAACAAAAATAGGCCGAATTTATATTGGTTACTTACCATTTTATATACGCGGGGATAAAAATAAAAAGGTTAATTAGGAGTTATAATTAATTAGAGAGACGGAATTTAGATTTCGCGAAAAAAATGTTGTGCAATACTAATGAAACGCTAAGGGTTAGTTTTATCTATAAAAAATAATAATTTAATTTACTGAAAATTTTATAAAACAAAATTTAGCAAAAAAGAAGACACGTGTGGCCAGCCATTCGAGACATGTCGCCCAGCGCACAAAAACCATATTAACTCGTAAAAATTAAGGTCTTTTATTAATATTTTTTAATTTTTCGTTTAGACACGACCAAAAGAACCCGGAACACAAGACAAAGCCCTTTTCTCTGCTACCATTCTGCAACGGCAGGGAGAGTATTGGGATTGCATTTGGGTCACGATTTGGGTGGTCCGCGGATCTACTTTGGTAATGTATTACCGGGTCCCGATCGCGTGGTAAAATTAATTAAGTACACTGGGCGGATCTCAACTTAGGCTAGCCATTTTTGACAAGTATTACTAGAAACTAATTTACTTAGAATAAGAGAATTACACTAATACCAATGTTAATATTAACTACACTGTATTGCAACAACATGTCGGTCTATAGTAGGGCTTAACGTAGCCGCGTATAGTTCGACTAATAATTATACGATATTCCAAAAGTCGCGATGCGCCCAGATATAAACCCAAGGGCCGAACGGCCCTATTCCTTTGGGTTTAGCAAGGCATAATAGAAATTGACCGCACTATAATATAATTAGGAGGATCGCTGAAGACGTCCTTAGTCACAGCTGTCTCGAGCACTACTCTGCTCTTATCAGCTGGCCGGGCGGATATGTCCAGATTCACGAAGGGGAGGGGGAGTAGTGGTAATCACCACACCGTTATACAATAAAGACTGTAGTCAATCTGATCATCCCAATTCGTGGAGAAGCATTTAAAACATTATCTTTATCCTTTATAACATTATCGTGTTGTATCCAATAAGCTAAAATAAATCCAGCAAAATAAATAATACTATTATTTCATACTATTATAATTACTTCCTTATTAAGTAGCAGTACTATAGACAAGAGGTGCTCTGTTTTTTTTTTTTTTTTTTTTTTTTTCTTTTTTTTTCCATATAGGCCCTACGTTAAGGACATGATTTGAAACTTAAATATTTGATCATCTTTACATTTAAAAGTAATCTGAATACTTAATATTATCGTAACTAAGTGATTCTTGGGCTTGTTTTTCTTGTGATGTGCTGGAGATTACGAAAATAATATTTGTATGACTATATACTTTGAATTGAAAAAAGTTGTACTGGCTGTACCTATAGGCCTGTTGGTGACTGGGAGCGGCCAGGCGATGGCTAAATGGGGTGGTGATGCCCGACCAACCGTAATAAGCTCTCAGCCGCCACGAACTTTTGCGGCTGCTATAAGTGGTAGTCTTACTCAGTCTAACTCCAGTTTGGGTTAACAGGAACTTATCAAGTTTAAATAAAGTATAGATTGGACTAAATTAGATAATAATATCATAACAATTTATATTTTACATTACAAAACATTCATCACATAGTGCTACTATTTTTTTTCTCAACTTCAAAAGCTTTAATGGTCATTAGTCAAGTAAGTTAATTCACGATTTTGTCCAAAGTGTTATACTTTTCATAATATATCATCTTAACGGATATTTTTGGCAACAATTAGATTTATTTGATTAGTATTCGGTGTGATGAACTGGAATTAGAAGAGGTTTGTACATTTCTTCTACACAGTTTATATTGTACATATTTTTAAGTTTGTATCTCAATCAAATTTCGTTGATTTTCTGCCGTATGAGAAAACAAGGCATAGTGTGATTAACACATTATCTACTTAACGAAAATCCCAGTAATAGAAATCATCAACTTAAACATATTTGAGCAACTTTAGATTTGTAACAGAGGAGACAACATGTAAAATTTATATTTTTGTAGAAAATAACCTCCGAAAATCGTCAAATGACAAAATTGTCAGTTCTCACTACTAGACATATAACTATTCCTTAACTTAGCCGGTGAAATTTTAGATTTATGGATGGATGTTAATGGTAAAAACAACTAAATAAAAAATTAAAAAAACTTTAAAAAGGAAAAATAAATAAAGTAATTAAATAATGTTGGAATTGCGTCTGGGTTGTAGGTCTGGGTTGAGATACGTTGATACCGGCCATATTCTAAAAGATCCACGGCTCCCACCTTCCTAAAAATTAAACTTAAGTTTATAATAACTGGGTTTATCCTCCCCCCCCCCAATATGGAAACGTTGCACATTCTTCTTATAAAGTGATGGTGATAGAGGTTTTTCGCCTTTACACAATACGGGTAAAACATCCATACGGGTGAAGCCTCTGGCACAGCTAGCCATTCTAAGGAATGGGCTTAGGTATCGGAAATCTATTACCAGTGATATTATGCGTTATTTTTATTCAGCAACTAGAAAAAAAAATGATAGATATAATTTGAAAAATTATTATATAAAAGGTAGAACATAAGTAGTTTTTGAAGATGAGGGTAATCCAGAACGCGTCAACTAGTAAATAATAGGATAAGGGTAGAATGGTTGAAATTTTTATTCAACATAAATATGTAATTAGTATCAAAAATGCATAATAATAATAATAATAATAATAAAAAGCTTTATTATTAGGGTCCTCTCTTCCACTCCACTTAACCCCTTATACAGAGATAACTCATGAACATGATACACAATTCATAAATTTCAATAACAAGAAACAAAAAATGAAGAAAAAAAGACAAACCTATACACAATATAAACAAACCAAAGTAAGTAAGAATAAATCCAATAATATCAGATCGTAGTATGTAAAACACTTTCATGTTTTATCTCTGATCATAACAACACAGATCAATACAATTCGTTACCCCAACTGTTGATGTAATTCCCAATTAGCGAGGATTTGGCCAGGTGGTTGCTAGGTAACCAGTAATGATTTGCAATTGGAGTCTCAAAATAATTCAGAAAAGGATATTTAATCAAGGATGTTTGTTAACAAATGTAATTAATAAAATTAAATAGCAATACATTCGAGGTATTAAATATCAAATTAGAAGCACGAAATACTACAACATTTTTAACTCGCCCATAGACAAAAATAGAAATAATAGTCTTCCCCATCTCCCTGAAAATATCCGTATCTCTTTACTTACTCAGAATACAAAGTACAAGGTAAGTTTGGTTCATGTCCTCAGAAAACTGAAAAAGTTATTTTCGACATTCCGTCTGTCGTCGTTGGCGTCTGTACGTAAACACGACAGCGGCCATAAAAATTAAGATAGGAACATGAAATTTGATGTAGTGTGCTCATTCGGAAAAATTGAATTAACAACTTTCAAATTGCAGCCATTTTAAAGAGTTTTTTTATTCATGGCCTATCTTGTGTTTATTCAACATATTAAATAAAATATAAATGTACCAATCCCAACCCAACGATAACAAATAGCGAAGTTATTGTCAGAAATGTAATTCGAACTTCGACCTCCCAAGAAAATATGATATTCATAAAGTTCCGAGAAACGCCAAGGCTGAGTCACCAACATGAGCGCAGCGAGTGGAGGCTCCTTCACACTCGAACACATTGAGTGGAGGCGATAGGACCGACACATTGACACTAGCTAATGAGAGGAGTATTTTTATCTATGAGGCCCGTTGGGGACTAAACTACGATAAGAAAGTAGTAAATATTCACAATTAAGAGGTTCGGAAAACCTGTGTTTTACCATTTCTATCAATACAGTCTAACATTTCATACTAGACTCAAGAAACCAACTTATGGGTATTATATTTAGAGAATCTGCATGTATTACACTCTATCATGGGGCCGGGTAAGTACCGTAATGGTTTCCATCAAACTCTTCTTCTTTAACAAAGAAAAAAACAATCTCTAAGTCTATCTATTTTTTATAAAAGTTGGTATTAAATCGCCTTATAAAATTGTCGAATAGTTAAAATAAAATTAAAGTTATTTTTAAATTGAGGCTAAGGTTGAGTTGCTTGTCAGAATTTTTTATTGAATCTTATTTGATTTAAATGAAGTTTTTTTAATACCGGTGTTCAAGACTTGTATTCAATTTTCCTAATTGTTCTATAGCAGTAGTTTCATTTTCTTGTAATTAATTTAGCACTCTGGTTTTATCCAATAATCTTTATATTACGCCTAAAATTTGAACGAAATTGGTTGAACCAATTATGAAAAATAATGTTATTTGTAACAGCTCTTTTGCGTTTGTGTCAATAAATTTGTGAACTGATATTTGTAGGGACATAGGTGAAATATGAATACAAACCAAATTTGATTAAAATCCGTCCACTCGATTGACCTGCAGAGTATTGCACAAATAACAGACGACAGAAAGTAGAATTATTTTTTAGGCTCAGCCGATTTCGAAGCTAATATTTCCGCAAAAAAACCAGCTTCGATTGTTAACCGATCACATAACTTTCTCTATATGGAAGAAATAAGTTTTAAGGCGTGCCAAATTATTTTAAACTTTGAGTTGACCCTGTACATGCTCCGAAAAGACAAATTTTTCAGAAAGGAAAATTGAAATGTTAATTCTAATCTTGAGAACTAATGAATTTTTAAGGTTATAATAATAGCATTATTATAAGTTTGTTAAACGCAAATAATCGACCACTACCGATTTTGATAAAACTTTGATGAAAAGAACCAAACCCGTGTGAAATATCATGTAATGCAAAGTTAGGTTTAAGAACAATTGGGATAAACGAAAAGTTCAATGGAATTATTCCAGTCAAATTAGAAATTTCGAAAAATGTCAAAGGGATAATGGAATCCAATTTAGGGTCCAATAATGAATGGAATAAATTAGTCCAGTCAAATTAAGGAACTTCGGAAAATCTCCAATAGTGATTTGAATTAGATTAGTATTGTCAGATTAGGAACTTTGAAATTATCCATAAGTGAAATGAATTAGATTGGTTCTCTCAAATTAGAAATTTTGGAAATGGTGAATGGAATTAGATTACTCCAGTCAAATTAGGAACTCCGGAAATCTCCGTCACTGATTGGAATTAGATTATTTCAGTCAATCTACGAACTACATACATCTTCAGGAGTGATTGAATTTAGGTTGGTCCTCTCAGATTAGGAACTTTGAAACTCTCAATGAGTAATTGGAATTAAATTGGTCCTCTCAAATTAGAAAATTTGAATTATCTGAGTAATTGGAATTAGATTGGTCCCATAGAATTAGTAACTTCGGAAATCTCTTGAAGTGAATAGAATTAGATTAGTCTAGCGAAATTAGTAACTTCGGAAATCTAAAGGAGTGATTGAAATAAATTACTCCAGTCAAATTAGTAATTTCGGAAATGTAAAGAAATGACTGTAATTAAATTACTACCGTCAAATTAGTAACTTCGTAAATATCCAGGAATGAATGGAACTAGATTAGTCCAGTCGAATTAGTAACTTCGGAATTCAAGATGAGTGAACGGAATTAAAATACTCCAGTCAAATTAGTAACTTCGAAAATGTAAAGAAGTGAATGGAATTTGAAGTGAATGGAATTAAATTACTCCCGTCAAATTAATAACTTCGGAAATCTAAAGAAGTGAATGGAATTAAATTACTCCAGTCAAATTTGTAACTTCGGAAATCTAAAGAAGTGAATGGAATTAAATTACTCCAGTCAAATTAGTAACTTCGGAAATCTAAAGGAGTGAACGGAAATAAATTGCTCCAGTAAAATTTGTAACTTTGGAAATCTAAAGAAGTGAATGGAATTAAATTACTCCCGTCAAATTAATAACTTCGGAAATCTAAAGGAGTGAACGGAAATAAATTGCTCCAGTCAAATTAGTAACTTCGGAAATGTAAAGAAGTGAATGGAATTAAATTACTCCAGTCAAATTAGTAACTTCGGAAATCTAAAGGAGTGAACGGAAATAAATTGCTCCAGTCAAATTTGTAACTTCGGAAATCTAAAGAAGTGAATGGAATTAAATTACTCCCGTCAAATTAATAACTTCGGAAATCTAAAGGAGTGAACGGAAATAAATTGCTCCAGTCAAATTTGTAACTTCGGAAATCTAAAGAAGTGAATGGAATTAAATTACTCCCGTCAAATTAATAACTTCGGAAATCTAAAGGAGTGAACGGAAATAAATTGCTCCAGTCAAATTAGTAACTTCGGAAATCTAAAGGAGTGAACGGAAATAAATTGCTCCAGTCAAATTAGTAACTTCGGAAATCTAAAGGAGTGAACGGAAATAAATTGCTCCAGTCGAATTAGCAACTGCGTCAATCCTGTTATTCTTTTTACTCTGTGTTGAACTTAATAAATTGATTGGATCGAATAGGGTTACGTGTTTATAACACGAGCGTTTAAATTTCTATTTAAATATATAAATATAAAATAGTTGTGTTGTTGATGAGGGAGTCTTCTACACCTACTTACCATCTATTAAAAGCATAAAGGAAAAAGTCTTAATAGCGACAAAAATTTCATTTTTTACATACACATAGTATAAAAAAAGTTCTGTAATAAATAAAAAATATTGTAAATTTTACATGCAAATTTGAAGTGAATAAATGATTTTGAATTTATTTAACTGTATCTCAAAACTATTGTTATTTTTGATATTTTGAATACCACAAGCTGAAGATACTATAAGTTTCGAATATTAAATTATTATCTTCTCAATATTGATTGTAACATTATTGATAAAATATTCAAATATATATATATAGTAAAAATAGTAATAAAACATATTGTCAGAACATTTCCAAAAATATCAGTTTGTAAAATGTGAAAATCAACGATCCGTAGACAGACGAATATAACGAAATCAAACTAATATTTTAGTTAAATGTTAAGATTCATAAAAATGGTAAGTAAATGAAAATTTGATTCGGGAGTAAATTGAAAACCAAAAATTAATCCTAAAACTTGTCCATTACGAAATTCTGTAAATAGGTTGACATTTCGATTACATAACAGAGTGCAGGGTACATATCAATTTGTTTTTACTTAATAAGTCTACATCATCATAATGAAACTCCATTAAATGTATTTATCCACATCTCCCCCCCCACCTGTTAAATTGTATTGATAGATCAAAGGGTCGTACCCAGTATACGTTGTGTTAAATTAAAACAGTTTTGACACAGGTATTCTGTACCTCGCAATTGTCTACATCACTAGTTTCTCGACATCGGTTAGGTCCTTGTAGATGTGTAGGGATATGTATTAAACATTCTCCACTAGCTTCGCTCGTGTTAGTGACTTGACCCTACGGGCCTCGAAGCTGTGTGTCGAGGCATCCACTCGCTACGCTCGTGTCGGTGACTCAACCTTGTCGGATCAAGTAACTATACGAATATTACATTTTCTTGTGAGGTTACGACAGTATATTTGTTTGTCGTAGAGAGGTTTAGTTGATTGGTTGATTCCATTAAATGTAATTTTTTAATTTGGAAATTTTTATATAATTTAGTGTGTTATAAGCTGAACGCACGAAATGTGAACGATATCCGTTTAAAATGGTCTTTATAAGTAGATTTTTCTAAATTTCATTAGGGTTCTATATAAGCACACTGAAGTCCAATAAATTAAATTTCACGTCCTATCTTAATTTACGTTTTCATGTTTACATGCAGACGACAACGACGACGAACATTTGGTATATTGAAAATAACTTTACCTGAGGCCATGAAATATAAAGTTCAGTCAAAAAAGTCGGTCGAAATTTTTCGCTAGAACCAAAATTTACTAAGTAAGATATACGTGTTTTTTAAAATAAAATTTAATTGTAAAATAATTGTATACTAACAGCATTCCACTACACCTCGTACACTTAAGTTGCGTGATTCGAACATGTGTTTACAAACTGTAGTAAAAACTATAATTATCCCTACTACAATTCTATATTTAGCTGATAGCAACAGGTACCAGTTTCCCCTCTGTTCGCGTTGCCATGGCAAACATTAACCTAGAAATATTATCCAAGTAGATTAACAGATCTAAAGATTTCTTTAACACAAGCTCCGAAGTACAATTTTAACAGATATCGAATTACCGGTCATTTCGTTTTTATATGGTTTTAAAGTTTTCATATTATTAATATGATTTAATCGCGCATTTGTCATCATTCGTGTATATGAAAATTAATACACGACGTTTCGAGAGTATAAACCAACTCTCGTTATCAAGTGTAAAAAGAAAACATACCAGAGGAAAACACCAACCTAGTAGTCTAGTGCCATGTTGGAACCTAAAATTAAATCTAGAATCTACGAAAGAACCCAGAGCTAAAGTTAGGTCTGAGCAATCAAAGCTAAAACCACAACACCCAGCCCTACACACTACACAAAGGACGGCAAGCAACGACTTTATATGTGTATATATTAGAGTTAAATGAAAATAACTCAGATACAGTAAATTTTCATAAAAAATATCAACAGTAAATTTTTGTAACCTGTTTAGTTTCCTATCGAAGTGTCAAAATTATTGAACAAAGGATAACAGTTAAACAGCGTCCATTAGTTTGATGCATTTCAACATATAAAGTCTTTGCTGCCAAATTGCATTATAACAACAAATGAGACAAGTATCACAGAAATAAAAACTTTTTAATTAAAATATATTTGGCTCTTTTATACATGAACAACTGAACATTCATCTAGATTAACAAAAGTTTTAAATTAAGTGCTCGAAATGACTACCTTTTGATGCAATGCATGGGTTAACCCGCCTAACTTATTTTAAAATTTTGAAGTGAAAACTTCTATTGGCGAGTTGGGTGCTTTTTGGGATGGATTTTTTCAATAGAAATCGCGTCACGCACACTACCGTAATGCAACTTTTGGGATGGACTTTTTCAATAGATATCGCGTCACGCACAGTAGCGTAATGCAACCTTAATATATAGACAACGGATACGCGCGCCCCATACGTATTAAAACTAAAAATCTACGAAAAATATTGCACTAACTTTCTCATAATTCACATACATAGTTAAACTAAAATCAATGCAAAAATATCGCACAAACTTTCTCACATAGCCTACCCATATATATTAAAACAAAAATTATAATTATATAATCGTTACATACTGTTCAAACAAGTTTTTACTTCTAACTTGTGGTCTTAAGCACACCCAAATTTGTTTTTAATGTTCGCCATTTTAAAACGATTTATTGAAACAAGTTAATTTTTTTTTCTTTCAAACTAGGTCTTTACATTGATGAGTACAGTACAAAATATCAGCTCAACCCGTTCTAGATATATAAATTATCCATTAAAATTTTAAAAAATGCCTTATTTTTATAAATTTAATATTGTAACCCACGTAACCACCATTACATATTTTGAATTATCTACACTCATTACAGAAGCACTATACAGGATGTCACGAATAACCTTAGCACCCTATACAGGATCGGATTCTACATATACAAATAAATTTAAAATGTTCAGTAATTTTTTTTTAATTTGCCTTAGTTTAGTAACAATCCGCCATATATTTATTATTATTATTATTATTTTTTTTTTTAGAAAACTTACTGGCACTCTAGAAATAGAAAGATATTGAGTTCAAATTTGGTTTAAGCATCTTGTATTTTGTGATTTACAATTGTACCAAACGCAAATACTTTATTTTTATAATTTTCAAAATGGCGGCCGTTTAAGACTTTCTAAGTCGAATATCCCCAAAACTGTTAAATTTTTACACGACCGCCATTTTGAAAATTATAAAAATAAAGTATTTGTGTTTACTACGCTTGTAAATCACAATATATAAGATGCTTATCACAAATTTGAACTCAATACCTTATCTATTACAGTGAAATTTTCTGGAAAAAATGGTAAATTAAGACCTAAAGTAAGGCGAATTCGAAAAAAGTCACTGAACATTTTTCATTTATTTGGATATATAAATCCGATCCTGTATAGCGCGCAAGGTTTTTTGTGACACTCTGTATATTATTATTTAGTCATTATCCGCCAACTTTTACTGCCCTGTAATATTTGTTATTAAATGTATTTACGATAGGTTGAAATTCTCAACTTGTTGCAGAGCCTTTTTACAGGCCTGTAACACGTTATGTAGATCAAATTTTATGTTTAGGAAAAAATGTTTATATAAATTTATTTGAAAAATGTTTTTTCGCTTTAAAAAAAATCATCTGCCAAGTAATTTAAGAAAGCGTTGTCGGACGTAATCCTACTAATCGAAAAATAAATATGATAGGGCTAGGTAGTACCATGTAGCGTCCATTAACGTGTTTTTATATACGTAGTAGATTATGTACTCCTATTATAACAGCATCATTGTAGATTTTTTTTATATTTACGTGATTTTACCGTTAACTTAGGAACCAGCATTTTTGGTTACATGGCGACGAATATTTTGTGTTCGTGTATTTAGGGGCTACAATTTTAGCAAAGTTTGGTCTTAATCTTTAGAGCTTATTTTGAGAAAATCAGAATATTTGATTAGCAAGTACCTTCAAATTAAAAAATCACATATCTCCAACACAACCTAAGAAAGCCAACACATTAAAGCCATTTCTTTCACTCCAACGTCTCAATTCCAGTAATACAGTCACGGGTTATCTGTAGTTTCTGGAGAATTAGTTTCACTGTCACTTTCGTCGCTATTGCCCACGCTTATAATTAGTTCTTCCGTTTAAATATCAATTATTCTGTCTGATGTAAAATAATTTATTCGCATTGTGTGTGTGCTCACAACACTTCTTCCAGTCTTCTACAGTCAATTCCGAAAAAGTTTGTTTTACTAATTGATCAACTATACTAATATTGTTATTTACATTAGAAACCGCTACTGAATTTTTTACTCACGCCCAAACAAGTTCAATCGGGTTTAGTTCTGGGTGATACGGAGGCAGTCTCACAACAGAATGACCATGTTTTTCTAAAAGATTATCGAAAAGATGTTCTTCATACCGGGCGTTTTTATGTAATTTTAAATTATAAAGTTCAGGTTTATATACATTTCACTACTACAAGGGATACTTTTATTCCTTAACCATTCTAACATTATTTGCTTTTTGCTGTTTGAATATGGACAGTGATTAAATTTTTTGTTATGATAAGATGCATTGTCTATGACCAAAACCGACCGTGGTTTTAATTTAGGTATTAAATGATTTTCAAGCCATGTTTCATAATTTTCGTTATTCAAGTCGTTGCGGTAATCACTTTTTCGCTCTCCCGATTTAAAAATAAGCAATGCGTGTGAAACACCTCCGCAGTGATTCCGTGCATGAACAATGATCAGCCTTTTCTCCTTTGAAACATTTTATTATAAGCATTTGTCGAGTTGTCAGACCGTGAAAGACTTTTATCGTGAGTAGTGTAAACGTAGGTTCAATCAGAAAAAAATATTGGTCTCCCTTAAAGTATATAGTCCCACTCCTCCCTACTCCCAACAATCATGTCAATTATACACAACTCGTCAACTGCGCATCTCAATGTTGCTTGAAGTTAGTTAACTTTGTCCTACTATACACTTTTTCATTCGCCTTGAAAAAAATAAGAAAAACAAGCACAAAATAGAGGCTCCTAGCCATCGAATACTCTTATAGTGCCAGAGTTAGAAGAGAACAAGAGTTGCTCAAGAGAGACCTGATGGGGAAAATGAAAGAGAGGGAAATACTACACGAAGAAAGATATAGGTTCAGCTAGGGTATCGCAAGATTGGCAAACTCTTACTGACTAAGAGAATGGTCGTTGGAAGGGAATAAAAACCAATAAAGTTACAGGGAACGAATTTTGATTAAGATCAATATTTTTTATATATATTTTTTTAAACATCGAAAAACGTTTTAATTTTAAAAATGGTTACTAATGTGTTTAACTTGTGATGGGAGAACATACATATTAAATTCAAAAGTAAAACAAAACCGGCATATCTAGGAATGGATTTACTGAGAATATCAACACGGAATTCTAAACAGAACAGAGTGAGAAATAAAGAAATTACAAAACAGATGGATGATAAAAATACTGTCATGGATTTTATCTGTTGTAGGCAGTTAATTTGTTATAGACTTGTAAAACGGATATTAGGTTGAATGCCAGAGGGAAGAAGGAGGGAAATGACGGGGGAATTACTCAAACAATGGAGCAAAGGGATTACGAATAATGGGAAGATAGAGAAGAGTGGCAGAGAAGAATTCCTGCTAAGGAAGATTCTCGAGCATTGAATACCTAGTTATATTTATTTATATTACACCAGTCTCAAATTTACTGTAAAATAAACTGCTGGAAATAAGTTGGTTTTCAGATAATATGCAAATTTATATATGAAAAATTATTGGGAAATATTTCTTTCGACATTTGAGGTTAGAAAGGGGATTTAAGATGTTTGTGGTTAGGTTATTTTTTCCCCAAATTTTTAAATAAAAACACAGTTCAAGTGATACGTCATTTTAAAAGTCTTGTAAAGAGAGACATCATGAATTTTAAAAAAGCCTTAACCATTTCAAAATGGCAGAAAATGTATTAAATTTTTTCGTCCATCTTGATTATGTTGTATGGACCTTAACTTTTGTTTTCAGCCAAAAAGTCCTCGATGATACAGGAATTCCAGCTGGCAGGTTGAAAGATCAATTCGATCGAATTTCTTGTCAGGATGGACCGGCGGATCGTGATTTTAGGGCCAAAATCAAAAAACATTACAATTTAGTAAAGATATTCATTTATTTAATCAAGCCGATCAAAACCATGATTATTTATATTTTTAAAACGAAAAACGTACGACCCATACATTAATTTAGAAAGTGTTTTAGAAAGTTAATCCATGGCCAACCAAAAGCGCTAACCACTACAAAGACTGTGAAGCGAACTGGCGCTTTGTTCTTGCTACTCGTGAAGCGTCTTCTTGTTCCACGCATGATAGAAATTATACAAGTTAAAGCATATATTATTACTTTTATTTATTAAAAGTACACTTTTGCTTCAATTTCTTTATATGTTTAAACTATCGATATGCTACAGTTGATTATTGTAAAAGAAATGAGATAAAATAAAGGAACTGTGGATTTTTCAACAATATACCACACGTTCACTTCCACAATGTTAATAAATTAAAGTTACTAAATCTTATAATTTTGAAATTGGAAGGTAAGTCAAGTAATATCTGCTTTTAAAAGTCACGTTGAATGGAACATTAGGTTAAATTATTTGAAGTGTGCTTTATTTTTATTGTGTGTTAATTATTCTGTACTATTTAGCTTACGCAAAAATCAAGTCACACACGAACTTATGTAGAATTTAAACAAATTTGTGCCAGCCATCACGGTAATTACCCAGCTACATCATGCAGTGTAGTTCAACCAGAACCTCTAAATTTATTGCTCAAAAGTTGATTCATTGGTATAGTAGTATAGGGTTAGTTTGATTAAAAATAGTTGTTAAACAGGTTTTCTGAAATGTGTATATTTATGTATACTTTCTAGATGTCGGCTAGGCCGTAATTATCCTTGCAGATGTGTATATTGGGTGATGGAGAACAATGTGTCCAAAAAAAAATCTGGCTACACTTTATTTGCAAAAAATGACTATAGTTAGGGTTGCCAGATGGTGAATTTCAAAAGCCGGACATTTTATCATGAAAAAGACGGACATTTGGGGGAAAAGCCGAACACCCAACTTAATGAATATTACTTGCTATAAAAGGATCACAACGAATCAGCAATAATATTTCAGTTATTGTAAGAGTTGAGCAAATACCAAGAAATTCCAAACAAAGATAAGGAAAGTACGAAATTAGAGCGACAGTGACGAGACCGGGATTCCGGCCCGGAATTTCCGGGAAGTAGGAAGTCAATACCTGTTGTTGGTCGGAGCCCCGCCCGGGGGCGAGGAATGTCGCTGTCAACATTTATACACTCAGAAAAAAATCAATGGGATTTGATATAAGTACACAGGCTGTAAATATTTTCAGTAAATAATTTTTAGCCATCTAAAAGAAAAAAGCCAAACATTTCTCAAAATTTTAACAAGTCCGGCCAGACACTTGGAAGACGAGTAAAAAGCAGGACATCTGACAACCCTAGTTGAGAGAGAGGAGAGAGGCACCCCACTCCCACCGTGTAACGTGACAGAGGGTTGTAGCCAATAATGAGGTGTCACGGAATGTGCCACTTTCTAAACCTGTTCGGCCGTTTCACAGTACTTCCTCAGTCGACAGCCCTAAGTCTGAAGTCAAAGCGTTTCTCGGTTTTCTAAAAACCGTGGACAAATGACAGCCGCAAACATTTCTGCGGACGAGGTTAAAAAAGGGGACTGTCCGCGGTAAACGAGGACGTCTAGTAAGCCTGCGTATAGGAAAGCCACATTCTATTTAGTTCGTTTCTGAGATATACATTTTCAAGTTCATTAGGAAAAACTTGACTTTTCAGTTAAATATTATATTTCCTAAGTTTTTTTATTCACCTAACAAGTGAAGTAATCACATTTCCAAAAACTACAATAAAATTTCTGTAAGACATGGTTTATTAAAACCAAGAATAATTTAAAAGCCCTCAAACATAAACAAGTGAACTTTTTAAATTGTTGTTAAAATTTAAATTTGTTTAGCAAACAAACGACTAAGATGTTGAAAGACTAAGACTAGATTTTGAAACTTCATTATTTGACCAGATCACTAATCTTGATTAATTATTATGACAATGTAGACATTTTCTTTCTTTTGTAGAAGGTTATTATCAACCTACTCTTATTACTGAGCATCAATTTATAAAAAAAAAAAAAATTGTAAAAAATCATAATTTACAACTGATAAGTGTCAATTAGAGAATCAAAATTTAAAATAACTGCATATTTAATCACGACTTTTAATATTTGGACGCAATAATTGTTTGAACGAAAAAGTAAATTAGCAATTCGCATATACCGTTGGAAAGATTATGCAAAGCGGTAGTTTTTATGAAATCTGAACACCTATAGGTGTGTCGTCGTTTACTTGAAAAACAAATTTGAATTTTAACAAAAACATAAAAAAAACAAATCTTTTTTACTTTTGAAGGTTTATAAATAATACATAATTTCAGTTTAAAAAAACTTTGTTCTTTCTGTCTTATAGGAAATTTAAAGTAATTTTTGAAAATAGGGTCACTTTACTTGCTAGGGGGAAAATAAAGTGAGGAAATAGAATTTTTAATTGAAAGTCACGTTTTTCTATCTTGGATTGGGAGCACGGAATATAAAATTAGATATTACTCCATAAATATTTATGTTTGAAAAATGTTAATCTAATCCCGCCCCATGACCATAACAGATACCTAACAATCACAACTATTGCCTCATACATCGAGTAAAATAGAGACATTTTAATTTCTCAAATTGTAAAATATTTAAAGCTGTGTGCATACGTTTTAGCTATCGCGGTTTGTACATTTTTTTTCCAGATTGAGGATTTTCAAAATGTTTATTTAATGACAGATATAACTTATTTTATTTGTTATTTTCTGAGTTAGACTTTCACATCGACTGAGATAATTGGATCGACATTGTGTTGCCTTTGTGAAATTAAAAAAAAAAAAAAAAATGTTTTCAAAAGTGTATTAGAAACTTAATCAAAGCTTCACATAGCGACATCTTATTGAAGATTGAGTCTGATGTATTGTTATATGTTATTTAATTATTGTAGTTGACTGCAAAGCTCATAGAGGTCAGGTCAGTAGGACTAGGGGGTTTGGGTGTGTGACCTTGAACTCCGCTCTGCTCACTTTTAAAACACATCCTTTGTTAACCTTTTATTACTACGTTGTTTTGTGTTGAACTACAAAGTTGAGGGGAAACATTATACAACCTTAAGCCTAAAATATTCAACTCAAAATAATGAAACGTAAATTAAATTTTGTGAACATTATTGAATTGAAAATATTTAATTAAAAGTTAAAGATAAGTTATTGTCGTTATCAGTATATGGTTTTCAAATTAATAACGTAGAAAAGGATATCAAAATCTATCTCAGCACTTTTAAAACAAAAAACTTTTATCAACAACTTAAAATAAGTTGATGAGTGCATTCATGGTACTTACCCAACCCCATCATACAATGTAATATAAGGAGATCCTCTAAATGTAATGCCTAAAAGTTGGTTTATTGGGTTTTGTAGGAAATATTAACTTGTATTGGTAGATAATGGGGTTTTATCCAGTGTAAGTTGGTTTAAGAGTGTTGTTACACACGTTTTTGAACCTAGTAATTGCGTATACAGTATCACTCTTTCTTGACCTAGACTAGGCTCTAAAGCTGTTGGGTCTCGAAGTTGTACATATAATATGAAGGAGACTCCACTCGCTACGCGACCCTTGACGTTGACTGGACCCTGTCGGATCTCGTAATTATACGAATATCACATATTCTTGGTAATTCATGGTTCGAAATTAAATTTTTGAAATATTTTACAACTGGGTAAGTAGAAGTAATTTATTTTGTTTCTTCTTGTACGTTGACGAATTGGATTTATGTAGTTTTTAAAAACCGAACTCAATCATCTCATCTAAATCACTTTCGAAATTGATTTGGTTAAATTCATCTGAAATTTCTATCATTGTGTTCACTTCTGCTGATACGTATCAGATAAACTTCATTTTCAAAAACTATTTACATATTGCTTAGTCCCTCAGAGGAGTTGTCTCTATAAGCAGAAGTTACGACATTACAGTGGCAGGAAAATGTTCTCACAGAAATTATATACGTCTAAGCAGAACGATTATAATAAAAATATAACTTTTTAAAGTTTCGTATTAAGCGGACTATTAGTAACACTTTTTTTAAAAATAAATTTCTTTTTCCCTTTTTTGATTCTAACCGATTTTGAAGGGGGGAAAAAATTCCATTTATTGCACTACATAAAACTTTAATTTTTGATAACTTATTCCCCTCACTTTTGTGATACATATATAAATTATTCATGACAAAAACCTACCTCTACTCACATTATTAGATTTCTTCCGTAATCACACTACATCAGCTGTTAGCTTTGAAGTCAACCGAACCACTCTTTCTTGAGAAATGTGAGATAAAAATAATCAAACAGAAATTGTTTTAATAAATTTTTCAAATATTTCCTTTCCGAGTTCAAAACGTCTAAAAAAAACGATTAATCAAAATTTTAATAACGTAACAATACTTTCCTTATACGTGATTACAATAAAAAATGAAATATGAACCATATTTTCAAATAAAGATAAGTATGTATGTAGGTCTACTGATTTTAAAGTTGTATAATAATGATGTATTGTTCGCGTTAATAATATGGTTTAATCGGATATTTGTTGTCATTTGTGTGTACACAAACTAATGCACGACGTTTCGAGAATATAAATCAACTCCAGTTATCTAGTGATAATCTTAGAACATAAATAATAAATCAAATAAATTTTTCTTTAACATACCACGTTTTTAAAACTAACTAAAAAGTATAAAATAATTTTTCATGACCCTTCTACAATTTTGATGGAGGATTGTTAGTGACTATGGGTATATTTGGATTACTTGGAGAGAAAAACGTGGGGCGCAGGCAATCTATGATAGTTAAGGAGGAGTACATAAATTAAATTATAGTGAATCCCATTTCCGATTAACTGAAATTAGCTGTGAATTCATCCGGATTGTCTACTTGTATTATTTACTGGCTGCGCCACACGTTTTTCTCCCCAAGTATTCCAAATATATCCATAGCCACTAACAATCCTCCCTCAAAATTGTAGAAGGGCCATGAAAAATTATTTTATACTGTTTAGTCCGTTTTAAAAACGTGGTATGTTAAAAACTTTTTTTTATTTGATTTATTATTTTCTGTTTTTTAGTCTTATGTCCGGGTGAAAGATTTCGATCGGTTTTGTATATATTGATGAGACTCTGACAGTCACTAGCTAGGCGGGTGGTATGCGCTTCAGGAGTCTCGCAAATTCTTTTTTCAGAATAGCGGCGTATATCGTTAACTGGGCGAGTGGTTTGCGTCTCGGGAGTTTCTCACGTTTGTTTTTCAGAATGACGGCGTGCATCGCGAGCAAGCCGAGCAACACGGGTTTCGGGAGCCTTCTTTGTTCTTGCTTGAGCATGTCTATGTACGTCATCGGCAAATCGAGAAGAATTTGCGTCCCCCGTTTCACGCGACCTCGCTAAAGCCTTTCGTTTCTTATCATTTTCAAGTTCGATCTTGCGCTGTATTTCGGGACGTTCTGTAGCTCGCTTACGACGTTTGGCTAATCTTGCCAACTTATCTGCTTCAGATTCCTGTTGTATCCCAACTTGCCGTGTTTGCTTCTTCTTCTCTAATCGGCGCTTCCATTGAGTAACCGTCTCTTTAACCGTTGTAACCATTGTCAGAAATGTAATATTCACATATACGCTTAGCACACTATTGTGGTATATGTTAAAAAAAAAAAATTGATTTATTAATAATCCAACTCTCACAAGCAATGAAAAATTTGCCTCATCTTACTTCAATATTCCGGTTACCATTCAAAAGCGATAAGTCGTTTAAGCGATAACGCGTTTAAGCGATAATGCGGTTAAGCGATAACGCGGTTAAAAAAATCTATATCTCATTGGCCAATTTTTATTTGTTTAAATAACTATTGTTTAAACAAATGCAGAGACAAGAAACCAACTGAATATTGTATTGTCATCCAATTCTGACCTATGTTCAAAATTTCAGGTCTCTAGCTTATCGGGAAGTTAGTTTAAACTCGATTGCAAAATTCCACCCGGACAGACTGACAGATATGACGGAAACAGAACTAATAAAAACGTGGTAAAATAAAAGACACCGACATAGCATTGTTTACTGTTCTTTATGTAGTGCAGTCAGGTGGTTTTTTGTAATCATGTTTGTAGGTCTTAGTTTTGACTGCTCAGACCTAGCTTTAGGTCTGCATTCGTTTCTTAGGTTTTAGTTTCCAACATGAAGCTTGTACTCAGTCAATATAAGCATTGAACAACACAAGTGAGCCAGTAAATAGGTAGACGTTAGTTTACTCGATAGTGTGAACCTAACCAACCAAATAAGAGCAACTTATTGTGATGTTTATTTTAACTCCTAAGATACAAATTACAACGTTTCGCTGAAAATAATTAATTAAACCTATTTCCAGAAATGGTGCACACTTGAAGTCTGTTGGTTAGATAAGCCCTTCATAAAACAAAGATCACAACAGTTTGGTGAACAGAGGCTCATAATTTCTCATTATATGTCGTACAGCTGGAAATGATATATATGCAAGATATGATTTTAGTTTTTTTTGTTTACATGTAAAATCGTGGAAATTTATTTCAAAATGTTCTTCCGTGTGATTTTTATTACAAATCAATTTTTTTTAAATGGTAGTGACAATAATAATACGTTTTCCCCCTTCATATTAAAAGGAAAACACAACAGACACGATTTTTGTCCCTAATTTCCTGTATTATGTTAAAATAAATTTTAAAGAAGTAGATGGACGCCCTCGTGGTACTTTTAGTCCAATCATATAAGCAGATCGTCTAGAGGTAATGTTCAAAAGTGGGTCTCTTGGGTATTGTAGGAATTATTAAATTGTATTGGTAGATCATGGTGTGTTATCCAGTAGTCTAGGACAAGTTTTTTGCCTCGTAGATGTGTATAATTAGTCTTCACTCGTTTAGTGTCGATATCAGCGATTACGACGGGCGGAGAAAAAGTCGAAATAATTTTTTTCCTGTTTCCTGAGGACATAAAACATGAAGATCAGTAATTAAAAGAGGTTGAAATGATTTGCGATTACCAAACTTACTTCGGAAGTAACGAAAAGAAAAAAAATAATAAGTTTTAAAAAACTACTGGCCATTGTTTTAAAATATATCCTTTTTTTTTTAATCCATGAATCCCAAGTTTGTCGAAGAGTCATATCGTATATTCAATGTTTGTGTAAACGTTTGTGACATTTACTATATTTACATATATAAAATACAAAATAACAAGAAACACAAAAATGAATTAAATACAAGTGACGAATTTAATTTTCAAATAAATATTACTATTCCAGAATTGATTGAATTTTCATTTTTGGAGTTTATTATTTCAACCATAATAAATTATTTTTAATATTTTTGGTCAATTTTCATCATAGAAGATAAAATCAAAAGCAATTAAATGATCTAAAATAGCAAGTTTAGATATGTATTGTTCTCGAGTTTATTAACAATTAAATCGCCATAAGTGAGGGGCGGTAGTCCAACGTCATGTCTAAAAGTCCATAACTCTATCAATTTTAATGTGCGTGCGTAGTGTACGTTATATTTGATTATTTTGGTTGTTAAATATTTTATTTTAATTATATATACATCATGGGCTGAGTTTACTGTAACAGATGATACATGAACACAATAAAGTTTTTTATCTACGATCGCTCCGTTATATTGTATTCAAAGTGCAAGCTCTGTATTTCTTGTGGGGATAACCGTGGCCATGCCTTGAAACAGTAAAATACTGTTTGACTGGCTGCCATTAATAAAAAGGAAAATAAATAAAACTATTTTACATACAGCATTAGTTATTGTTCTGAATTTTGTTCACCTATAACTATTAGTTACAATAATAATAGTTATTTGTAACTATTAAAAGACACGTATGATCGTAAATAAGTCACAAAAGACAATGTAAATGACGAATATACCAAGAAAGCCAAGTGCTCGTTTAATAAGTCACCCTTACCCTTTCGCTTCTTGGTTTATTAAGAAGTTTTTCAAAATTATACTTTACACATTTTTTTTTTTATATAAAATTATCTCAAATCAATAACTTAATTTTAAATAGTGTATTGTATTTTATGAATAACAATGTTTCTTGATACGTTCTGCACTTTTCAGGAAATTTATCAAACATTTTGAATTTGAGAGAAAGTTCGTGCATCATTTATTTATATTTCATTTCACCCGTGTTTACAATGGACTATTCGCATCACCATGTGATTCGTTATTATAGAATGCTTCTGAAAAATTGCATTTTCAACTTCAATTTGGATAAAACACTGCAATTTAATTTCGTTTCTTTTGTTGCTATCATAGATAGTAATATTTATGAGGATTAAAAAACGAACAAGTTTCCACAGAAACGTACGTTTAGAGGTGCCTTGACTCCAATAAATTGTATGTCGTTCGGCCTACTTGTAAAAAACCTTATTTCTAAATTGCAAAACTAATGATCGATCAGTTTAGCAATGATGACTGGTCAACAAAAACATCAATTGTACTGACGGAATGCCAAATAACAGGGGCTTGGTTTACTCACTCAAATAAATTTTGAGGATGCTACACATTTTGTGCTATAATGTAGAATTCGATATTTTCAAAATGAAATATATTTTTAAAATAATAAAACCTTAAATTGTAGTATATTTTAGCTACTTATATTCGGCATTACTGTTGGAATCGATAAAACATAAATACTGTTTTTGTTTATATTTTATTTACAATTTTCGCCAATGCATTTTATTGCACTGTAGAGGAATGTAATTACGACAATTTAATTTGCAACGCCGAAAATGATGTTTTGTAATTCAGTTTTTACAGTGACTGATATACAAACTGTGTAACTACAAACTTGAATTTAAATTGAATTTAAACTACATATCATACAATGGCTAAATTACTTGACTTTGAGTATGTTTTGATTAATGCGACCACGTTATGAAATTTTTCCCCTGCCTCCCCTCCTCTCTACTCACTTTACACGTGCAGTTACGTTCTTTTTCTGTAACGGTTAATTAAAAACCTGGTGCTCGGCAAAACAAATATTCAATATACAGCGTGGAAGGGAGTCACTGAACGAAAACGTTTGGTATTTTAATTTTCATTTCATTGGAATTTAAATTGATTCGTAGAAGATTGTATATATGCGCAAAATCGCGTAATTGGTTACTAAGTTTGGAAGCATGAAAAAACTATCGTTAGTTTTTTATCCAATATAACAGTGTACTTATGTAAGTTATATATAGGCCTAAATTTAAAAAAAATATATATGTTGATAATAATGTGTGAGTGTTTCTTTTAAGTTCGATATTTGTTTTGTTTTTATTTTGTATTTGTAACATACTATATTTATTTCAATAAAATGTAGTAAAACACCCAAGTGATAGATCAGGTAAATCATACCTGGTCAGCTTGAAAGCAAGTCAAACACTGTTTGCTTTCCTTGTGCCTATCTTAAATCTACCATTACTGAGTTTTGAACATGAGATATCTTCTGGCAGGAATATTTCGAGCTAACTACTCAGCATGAATGATCTCAGCTGTATGTAGGCCTAGTATCATCCACATTAAGTTTTCGCCGTTTTCTTTTTGGGTGTTCTAATATAGACATGTCATTGCTAATATTACAGATATCAAGAGAGGCAATTTCCTCAACTTGAATATTTTTATAACATCATTAGTTGAGCTAGTTCCTCTTTCCACCATTTTGTTTTTTGTTTTATTGTACTATTTTTGTTTAAAGGGTAACCACTTATGGTCATCATCGTCTTAAAAATAGTTGAAAAGAGCATAAAATAAATACCCCAAACCATCGAATAATCGAATAGTGTCTATAAAAGGAAACCCGACGATAGAGTGGGACAACATGAAAAGGTGTAGATCCAGCTTAGGCTATTTCGGAATGCCTCACTCGTACTCACTGTAAGTGAGGGCCGACTTGCTAATTATAATCAACATTTCGGAGAAGGACTTAAACGTGTGGTAACTTTAGTGAGTGACAAATTGGTTCTTCGTATTTTAAAACTTGAATACAAAGAATAAAAACACAATCACACCCAGTCCAGGTCAGAGGGCGTGCATGCAAGAACTGAAACTGATTAATTGGTCATTGAAATGTCGTTTTGTATTTGTATTGCACAAACAATGTAGTTTCTGAGGAAAGTTGTGTTTTCATTCATTTGGTGATTGAAGTTTCCACAAGTGTAGCTCATTACAGATGATTAGTTTGAGTCGCACAACTTCTATAGCGTTGTGAAACGAATTGAAGACAAATGTTTAGACTAAGTACTAATCTGTGATGCCTAATCTGTGATGTACTAATCAGGTAAACTAAAAGTTTACCTGATAAACTCTTGTTTATATTTACACGATTTTCTTTCTACTGATTTAGAAATAACCCAATAGCAGGTTTATCTTAGGATAGTTATTTGTAACATTCTTACAAGATAAGTTTAAATAGAATCAAGTTATTTATAGTTATAATAGATCAAGTGAGAGCTATACTATTGTGAACTTTACAATAATAAAGATCTTCAGTTACGAGTACCTCAATTAAGATAAATAACTATTCTAGAAGTAAGATCTCTTTAGGTACTCCTGCAATATTTTACAAAAGAAGATAGATCTTTCATAGGTACAGTTATAATTATGTAGTAAACTCAAACAATTTCTGTCAAAAGTGGACATTACGCTTGATTGAATCATTTAAAATACAACTATGTGAGAGTAGAAGTGAAACCTTTAATAACAAAGTTCATAGGAAGAAATGAACAAACGAAGCCTTACGTCAAGTTTATGTCAAGTAAATCGAATTTTTCGAAGAATTCAACGAATTGGCAAATGAAGCAAACAAATAAAGTTCAATCCACCTAGTTTATGTCAAGTAAATCGAGTTTTATCTTAAGGCAATAAGAGAATTTCTACAAGAAGCTACAATCAGAAGCCACAAGCCACTTTTTATAAATAGTTGGGATAAAATAATTCAAAGACTCTTTAAAAGAGTTTGAAGTAGACACAAGGAAAGACAAGGTTTTATTCAAAGTAAACCTGAATAAAACATCTACCCTACCTTCCCCTCCTCTCCCTCTCACTTGACTAAGCACCTTTGATACTAGATCGATATTGTCTTCGGTCACAAACACGGCATATTTCTTACATCAAAGGAAATGAAACAATGACCGATTTTACATCTTATTTCAAGTGTTTAAATTCTTAAAGTTGAACAAAGATACTTAGTGTTTTGTTTCTTCGATCTCCACGGGGTTTAGTCTTGAATGTGCAATAGACTATTACCATAGACTTGAGATTTTATTGCAGTTTGTAAATGTACATTGAAATCAATATTGTAGAATTTATCTATTTACAAACTAATATTATAAATAATAATAAATAACGTATACAAATTATATAAATCTTCTTAAAAACCCATCTAGTCGAATCTGACCGAGGGAATTGCTTAATTATAACGTTTAGACAAAACCAGAATCAATTAAATTTCAAAGTTTGAATATTTATCATTGGTATAAACAGCAACATTGTTTACATACCAAAAATGAAAATTACCTGCATATTTTTTATAGGTAGTGAAAAAATATATAGGCTAAAAGTTTTTACTTTTCTTATTTTTACGAAAAACCGCGTATTTTCAGTGATGGTAGCCGTTTGAATAAGCTCAAAAGTTGAAATAAACTGAAGTTGTAAAACCAAATTACAAGATTTCATTTCCGTTATTATTTTCCGGAAAAACTCGTTTAAATGGGGAAAATGTAAGGGCTATTTTATAAAAATCTGGAAAAATTCGTACCTGTACTTTGATACAAGAACTAATAATGAAATTTGAAGTAATAATGAAAAATTAATTTGTTTTTGGTCAATTCAGAGTGATAACTGTATACAAATCTCAATTTATTAGAAAACCAAAACGTAGATAACCGTTTTAAACCACTTATAAAGGTTAAACATGGTTTGTCCTCTTTTGAAGGAAATTTAAAATAATAGCCGAATGATTTTAAAAGCTCTTGATTAGTCCTGGAGAATTATAAAGCCAAATATGACAAAAATTTACTTCTAACAAGGAATTTTGATGTTTTTAGGAACAAGAGAAAGATTTAGACTTTATATGTCTTACTTTTGACGGCATTTATAAAACAACATGGTTTTTGAATGTTCTAAATTAACTCAAAATGGAGTACTTGGGCATTTTAAGAACCAAGACACAGTCAAAACTCGACAAAAGGTTTGTTTTACGTTACTTTTAAATCGTATTGAGATATTTTGAATAATTTGTTTCCATCTAAAATTCATTGCACTAAATTAAATAGCTGTAGTCCCGTTGTCGACATATATTTCAAGTATCTGCTGATCAAGTAGATTTCTAAGCATTGAATTAATCTTCCAAAACGAAAGTGCTTATGTGTAGGCCTATGTTGTAACTTCAATTATAAAAGTCCAATTATTAGCCAAATTTGGAATAAAAGCTATTTTTTACAATGGACATTAATTGTTACGTTAAGATTTCATATATAATACATAAAAAAGCTACATATAAACATTTTTTAAAAAAATCATTAAAAATCTTAAAATTCTGTCCAAAATATCAGGTTTTTAACATTTGTACACGACTCATAAAAAATTGAACTAGGTATTAGTGACTTTATAAAAAGTCAAATTTGGGGATATCACAGTAGTTTTATTGGGCGAGTATTTTAACTACAATATACAGACAACTTCTCAAACTGTACGTCTCCACATTTTGGTATGATTTTACAGATTTCTGTACTATTCAAATAAAATTTGTGACCAAATATTTCCAAAGAACATTTATTGTTAAGATCAATATTTTGTATAATTTAAACGTACAATCGGTAGAGCCGATTTGAATAAAATTACAATTTTGTGTCTTTTCTTATGGCAGCCGAAAATTTAAGTTAAAAAATATAAAAAAGGTCTCGATATATGGCCAGAATATGCCCACATACTAAATTTGATTAAAATTGGTCCATACAATATGGTCTTGTAGCACTTCACATATAAAAGACGGAAATTGACAGACACATTTGACACATCACATAACTTTCTCTATACTATGTATCTTTAAGAAAAGAAAATGCGATCAAAATTAAACAATTATATATTATAATTGATATATTAAGTGAAATTTTATAAGCAACAAACATTTAATTAAACAAATAATAAATTTTAAGATTGTTCTTATAAGTGACAGGGTTTTCACGATCCTAAACTTAGTTAATAAAGCAAGCAATTTTACGCCACTATACACACATAAGCTGTACTTAAATAAATCTGATCAACACATAAACTGTGATTAACTTATAAAATGTCGAATTATTTTCTAAATATTTATAAAAGCTATATTATTTGTAAGAATGGATTTAAATTCCAATAACGTTAGTATTTAAACAATAATAAAGTTTTTCGTTTAATGACTTCCTTCCAAGCTGAACATTGAATATTTGCTTTGCTGAGCACTAGATATATAATTAACAAGTACAAACAGACAGTGTAGCCTCATGTGTACAGTGAGTAGGGAGGGGAGGGAGGTAGTGATAAAACTGGATATCGATGACACATTAATCACAGCATATTCATTATAAGGTAATTTAACTCATTGCATACTGTTGAGTATCGATTTAGTAACATGCAATTAAAACGTTTTCACACAACTAAATGTTTCCATGGTCAGATCACCAACATCAATATTTTATTAGTTCATTCTTATTGTAGAAGGACTCCTGATACTAATCTATGCTATTTGCAATCCTTCATGAAC